>WSYH01000244.1:214200-246058 GCA_036426205.1 Ascaphus truei | reverse complement strand
ACCCAGAATCCTCACCTGCATGTCACTACCCAGAATCCTCACCTGCAATGTCACTACCCAGAATCCTCACCTATGTTTCACTACCCAAAATCCATCTGTAGCCTAACCCCACTGTGTGATGTGACAATGGGTTAAATGAAGCAGGTTTGGGAACCAGTGGAAGACTTGCAGTTACGCTAATGGGCACCATGTCTGTTCACTGTTTTCACGCCACTATAAGCTACAGGGGACCCCTCGGTTCCTGGCCTGTTTTGAAATTCCCTTTACAAGAATCCTTGCCCGGGAGAACCAACATGGCCGCCGGGGTCAGCCTCACTCTGGCGCCCAATAGAAAGCCGTGAGATGACACTGCAGCTTCCGATTGGGTGACCCCGGCAGCCATCTGGGTTTTTTTTCCTTGCAAGCGCTGGCAAACGTAGCCACGAGCCATGGGACCTGGCACTCCGGACGTAGTAGCTACGTCATGGGCCATCTGGCCACTCAAAGGGTTAAACGGGCACCGATACGGTCGGCGAAACGTTTTCCCCCCGCAGGAAATTAAGGGACCCGGCACACTGTCTCCTGTCTCCCCTCGTTTTCCCCCCGCCAGTCCGCTAACCTCTTCTCTCATTCCGCAGGGACCCCCGAATTTATGGCTCCCGAGATGTACGAGGAAAAGTACGACGAAGCCGTGGATGTCTACGCCTTTGGGATGTGCATGCTGGAAATGGCCACGTCGGAGTATCCTTACTCCGAGTGCCAGAACGCCGCTCAGATCTACCGCAAGGTGACCTCGGTAAGTGATGACCACCAACCCTGGTTGGCCACCGTCGGACCTGGCGATCACTTTGAACGTCTTGGGCTCGTTTCGTAAGGGGAAGACTGGGTTGACCTCTCCGGCTCGATCCAAATGACGGTCGAGCCCTCTTCCACTTCAGTTTCCGTCATCCGGGCGCCAGTGGGGTCGTGTGAAGGCTCCAGAAGCGGGTGGCAGACCCCCTGGCGCACTGACGGGCGAGACTGTTCTACGTAGAACAAATGACCGCGCCTAGAGCTTTCAGGACCAGCCAGTGGAAAGGATTTTGGAATAGTAGAGACAAGAGGTGCTGAGAGGAGACGGGTAAGACCAGAGTGCAACAATGGGATGGGCCCACGGATACTATTCAAATGAAGCAAGATTCATTGCTTACAGAATGACAGCCTTTCATTAAGGTTTAATGAGGGGGTATGGTACCCCGATCCGTCGTTAACTGCAACTGACGTGGATTTATTTTTTGCTTTCTGTTTCAACACCTGTTGAAATCTGTCGTGCCGCCCGGGCAGGAAAGAAAGTATTTTACTAAGCAATAGCAACGCCAGGGAGTCCTTCGCTGAAAGAGAAGAGGGTGCGTGGTGTGGCCTTTCCGCGGAGGTGTTAGAGGCTAAGGCCAAACAGGAAGCAAAGCCTGTTTGGGGTAGAAGTAACGAACGCCGACTTCTAGGCGAGTGCACGCAGGTTCGATTCCCTGTCCCTGCGACCTTGAGCGACTTACTTTTATCTTTCTGTGACCCCAAAAATTCGAGTTTTTAAAAATAATATTTACTTTTATGCTGGGCGCACTTTTTTTCTGGGGGGGGGGGGGGGGGGAGTAGCTATATTTCTTCAGAACATGAATAATAATGTTAAATATCTGTATCTGCCTGTGGGAAGGCGCATTGTAATGTGAATGTTCTCACAATGACATCAGAAGTAGCTGTTGTTGGCTTTGTATGGAAGCTAGGGAACCTCCTAGGGCCAAAGTGTGCTAATGGCAGTGACAGGGTTAAGGGGTCAGTCTCTCCTAGGGGCAAAGTGTACTAATGGCAGTGACATGGTTAAGGGATCAGTCACTCCTATGGGCAAAGTGTGCTAATGGCAGTGACATGGTTAAGGGGTCAGTCCCTCCTAGGGGCAAAGTGTACTAATGGCAGTGACATGGTTAAGGGGTCAGTCCCCTCCTAGGGGCAAAGTGTACTAATGGCGTGACATGGTTAAGGGGTCAGTCCTCTCCTAGGGGCAAAGTGTATAATGGCAGTGACCATGGTTAAGGGTCAGTCTCTCCTAGGGGAAAGTGTACTAATGGCAGTGAACATGGTTAAGGGGTCAGTCCCTCCTAGGGGCAAGTTGTACTAATGGCAGTGGACATGTTTAGGGTCAGTCCCTCCTAGGGGCAAAGTGTACTATGGCCAGTGACATGGTTAAGGGGTCAGTCCTCCTAGGGGAAAGTGTACTAATGGCAGTGACATGGTTAGGGGTCATCCCTCCTAGGGGCAAATGTGTACTAATGGCAGTGACATGGTTAAGGGGTCAGTCCCTTCCTAGGGGCAAGTGTACTAATGGCAGTGACATGGTTAAGGGTCAGTCTCTCCTAGGGGCAAAGTGACTAATGGCAGTGACATGGTTAGGGGTCAGTCCCTTAGGGGCAAAGTGTACTAATGGCAGTGACATGGTTAAGGGTCAGTCCTCCTAGGGGAAATGGGAAATCTGACATTTGTCTATCCTGGGAGTGTACTAATGGCAGTGACATGGTTAAGGGGTCAGTCCCTCAGGGGCAAATGATACTAGGCTAGTGACATGGTTTTAGGGGTCAGTCCCTCCTAGGGGCAAAGTGTACTAATGGCCAGTGACATGGGTTAGGGGTCAGTCTCTCCTAGGGGCAAAGTGTACTAATGGCAGTGACATGGTTAAGGGGTCAGTCCCTCCTAGGGGCAAAGTGTGCTAATGGCAGTGACATGGTTAAGGAGTCTTATCTGGGTAATTGAAATCTCACACCAGTGAGTATATTTAATGTATTATTAAAGTGAGCCTTGGGAGGCGTGCGACTCCCCCCGGCTGCTCCCTTCTGTGTGATGTCATTGTGTATGATGTCACTGTTTGTGTTGACGTCACTGTGTGATCAGCGAGCGCTTGTACATCCAGAGCCCCCCCCCCCCCTCTCTCCCACCTCCCCTTATCTTTACTGGCTCGCTGATAAGGACAGGGTGGGATAAGGGGGAACGAAAACACTTGAATGACAAACACTCTCCCAATTCAGACGCCCCTAAGAAATCCAACTGCCTGATGACGTGGATTAAACGCTTTCTCTAATCTTCCCCCCCTTTGGAAATACCTCACCGCAATGAGAACAATAAAAGCTTTGCGAACATCTCTCCAGCGCCCCAAGACGTAAGATGGACGATTTAATCCTTTTGACAGATTGGCTTAATATTACATTTTTAAAAATCGGCGTCACTGGGATATTTTGCCATCACTCACAGCACCCCGGCTCTTCTCAAATGCTCTCGCTCCAAAAAGGTAGGGTCGTAGTGGGCAGCCCTGCCTTGCGCCGCAGTGAGTTTTTATTGCATTTTTACCATCTTTACTTACTTTGTTTGGGGATCAGGCTGTTGTATACACAAGATAAAACAAATTGTGTGGTGCTAAAGAACAGTTACAGATTAAAACAATGTATGCTTCTGAGACGTTGTTCCCATATAGTGAATCTTGGATTTGAATATCTCACGGGCCAGACACACTGTTATCTGATCAGAGAGGCTCCTGATTTGATTAGCTCTGAGTAAGGCCTCGGCCATGTTCCCTGCTTGCTGGCGGAAGCGCGCTAACACGCGCTCCCGCTCAGCACTGAGCCCCTACAGCCGCAATTAGAGCGGCTTTAGTAGGGGCTCACCTATGCTTCCGCAAGCGCGCAGAAGCGTAGGTCTTAGGGGAATTTAAATTTCCCCCACTTGCCGGCGCGACAGACCGGTCACGTGAGCGGTTCGCCCAATGAGGGCGAACCAGCTTTGTGACGTCACTGGCCCGCCCCCGGCCAGTGACGTGCCCGCCCCCTGACAGCGCGTGCGGGAAGCAACCGCAAGGCCAGGGAAAGCACCCACTTTTCCTGAGCCTCAGCGCGCCTCAGCGAGCAAGCAGGGAGCCTGGCCAAGGCCTTATGCGTGTCTGAGGAGACCTTGCCGGGATTTGATTGCACAGATACACGGAGGACCCTGGTGGTTCTTATCTTCTGTCAGTTTCCCGGTTTGCTGCGGTCTGTATTATTAGAATCATCGGTTACTTGTAGAGCGCCAACCTATACTGCAGCGGGGCACAGTGTGACATCAACGGCATAAACAGAAGGACATACAAATAAGGGCAAACGGACAACAGACGGTCACGAGGTCCCTGCTCCGGAGAGTTACAATCTAGCACAAGGGTGGCCAACTCCAGTTCTCAAGGGCCACCACCAGTTCAGGCTTTAAAGATATCCCTGCTTCAGCACAGGTGGCCCAACCAATGGCTCAGTCAATGACTGGACCCCTGCACTGAAGCAAGGAAATCCTTAATACCTAACCTGTCGGTGGCTCAATGAGGACTAGAGTTGGCCACCCCTGAGCTAGAGCGAAGATGTGGCCTGGTTGGAACAAAAGTGGCTGCTCGTTGTGGGATGGAGTCTACATCAGGATGGAGTATGGTTCCTCCTTTCCTGCCTCGTTCCCGATTTACTGCCGTCCGTCTGTCATCTCCTCGTAGCCCTCACTGCAGCCAAACCAATGGGAGCCAAGGACCATTCTGCACACCAGTCTCTTATCACATGACCTGAATTGAAGGTCATGTGATTTGTCCATGTACCTTTAACAAAAGGCAACATTTTTGCGACCCGTTGTGTTTGAATTGCAAACTTTCGCAAGACAGTCGGACGTCATCGACTTAGAAGGTCTCACCACTCATTCGAGCACACTACAAGTCAACAGAAGAGTTCTCCAGGGCAGAACGGCCACTACCAGTCATAAGACGTTGGGCGGCGGCTCCATTTGTCCACTAACCTACTGCAAAGTAATATTTTCTCCAATCCTGCCTGGACTCCACTTCCCACCAGTTATGAGAAGACGCTGCAGGGCATTAGAAGATGTTGATGCTGTGCCACTCCCTAGAAGCCATTGTCACTCATCGGAGGCTGGAAAAGACCAATCCTGAGGCACGGAGAAGATGGTAGAGGGGATGAATGTGCCTCAAGGGTGGTGGGATCGTAGAAGTTGACATTCATGCTGGAAAGTCTTGGCCAAGAGGCATTGAGGCCACTTCCCGGAGGCAGGTTAGGAGCTCGGTATGTTGGCCCAGGAGCAAATACAAAACTGGTTGCTATTTTCAATTACGTATCAAGTAAGACCGGGGCCGGATCTTTGAAACCCTGTGCTGGCAGCAGGGCCAGGCAATGCTTTCCCAACCCCAACCTGGCCTCGGGGTGCATCTCAGCATTTGGTTATTAATGGGATGGAAACTTCAAGACGATGTAGTTTGATGTAATCTGCTTCACAGCCCCGCGGATGTGTGCGACTGCCGGGCGCTTGGGGTAGAAAGCGGCGGGGACCAGTTGGAAGCTGATCTCCAGCGGTGCTGGCACACAGCGTACGTTCTTGGCATCGGAGGCGGAGAGTTGCCAGCGAGGCTCGGCTTGCAGGCTCCGTGGAATGCCGGGCACCGTTCCAACCGACTTCCCTGTGTGTAGCAAGAGGCAGAGGTGTCAGACCTAAGGGACAGGGAACAGGCACCGTGACAGGCGGCCAAGACGTCGGGAGGGGACTGTGGACAATCTCTTCTGTTGATTTACATTCACAGTGAAGCAGTTCACAGCAGTGAAGCATGTAATTAGGCTGGGAAGGGACAGTTAAAACTAGAAATATATATATAAAATATAGTATGGTGTAGTGGTTAATGACTGACTTCAGTATGCTATATATATATATGGTATCTTATATATATATAATAATATATATATATATATATATAGATACATATATACATACATACATACATATGTATGTGGCATACTGAAGTCAGGCATTAACCACTACACCATACTTTATCTTTCGATGTCCAAGCAGGGAGATAACTTCCAGGCCTCCGTCCTTGGTCCCTTTCTTTCTTATATCCCAAAATTAATCTCTGAAGCCAATCATGGAGGTGAATGGCCACCGCTTTAGTGAGTTACATCGCCAAATAATGCCTGATCAGATTGCCCGTCCACCAGGGTGCTCTGAACACGTGAAGAAGAGAGCTGTGAGGTTTGGGAAGCTCTGCACACGTGAAGAAGAGACCTGTGAGGTTTGGAAAGCTCTGCACACTTGAAGGAGAGACTTGTGAGGTTTGGAAAGCTCTGCACATGCGACGGAGAGACCTGTGAGGTTTGGAAGGATCTGTATATGTGAAGAAGAGACCTGTGGGGTTTGGAAAGCTCTGCTTTTGTGAAGAAGAGACCTGTGAGGTTTTGGAAGCTCTGTACATGTGAAGAAGAGACCTGTGCGGTTTGGGAAGCTCTGTACATGTGAAGAAGAGACCTGTGAGATTTGGAAAGTTCTTTACACATGCAGAAGAGACCTGTGAGGTTTGGGAAGCTCTGTACATGTGAAGAAGAGACCTGTGAGGTTTGGGAAGCTCTGTACATGTGAAGAAGAGACCTGTGAGGTTTGGAAAGTTCTTTACACATGCAGAAGAGACTGCAGATTTTGTTGACCAAGCCTCACACCTATAAATAAATAGCCTCAGCCCGAGATGACTACAGACAAGTCATGTTTTATTTGAATGTAACGAGTCCCCCGTGACGCGCACACCTGGAGTATGCGTCCTGATTCCCTGCAGCTGGGTTTGGGGCGCGTATTTTGCACAGTTTCTGCAGAACAAACAGAAAGGGCTAATTTATCAGAGAATAAGATAAAAAAAACATTACAATGACACCAAATGTATCCCAGTGGTGAAAAAGTGTATAGCAACGGAGCAATCCCACATAGCTGGCAAAAAGCAACCATTTGTCACCAGTTTACTGCAAATAAAACAAACCCCACGGTGTGACTTGTCTCCGACCCTGCCCTTCCCCATTATCTCTTGGCCTATCATGCTTCCACAGCAGCCAGGGGTTCTGGGTAACGACATGCAAATCAGCACGCAGTGTGTCACATTTTTTTGCTTCTTTTCCATTGTAACCAGGGATCTCCCCTCTGTAAGCTTCTTGCCTGCCGCATTACACAGCTTTCCCAGCGCAGCCTGGGGGGGTCACAGAAGTGCAGAGCCGGCCAACCCTACTCACGGACAGCAGTTATCACCTTTTTTTTCGGGGGGTCTCGTCAGATCGGCTTCCTTCAACGAATCGGAAACACGGAGGGGGCCTCTCCGGAGGGGAAATGAACGCGGTTCCCACCTGGGATGGGGGAGAGGGGGACAGGATAGGGGTGCTTTAAGTGTGAAAATAGAAAGCAGTGGTACACGCTACCACTAGCTATTACCACCACACTTTGACTTGTGCCTACATTGCGTGTGATTCTTCACTGCTGTTCTACATCAGCGGTACGCTGATTGGGGGGGCGCGGCAGATTTTCGGGGACGCCGCGGGGTGACGTTCGCGTTACCATGGCGCCGTGATGTCACATGTCGAGCAGGGGAGGAGAGGGGGGTGCGAGGAGAGCTGGCAAGGGGGGAACTTTTGCGCACTTCTGTTCTGCATCATGTACACCCCTCTATGTCACTGGTCCCGCGGGCTAACGTACCTTGCGACACGGAACGGCGTTAAACAGAGCGCTCTCAGCTGTGTAACCCACGAGACCCCCCCACCCATCCTATATACCCATTACCCATTCCTTAACCCCTTTCATTTTCGTGGCTGCCCCTTCTGGCTTCTGCTTCTCCTGAAACAGCACAAGCCTATCTGTTTCTCTTCACCGTGACGGCTTTTTTTCCGCGGCAGCACCGGTGGTCCCGCACCGACCCGTCCCGTACGGCCCCAAGCGGGAATACATTGTAAGGAACCCCAACCCTCTTTAATAGCGCGTCTGAGATCAGATGCATTGTAAGGAACCCCAACCCTCTCTAATAGCGCGTCTGAGATCAGATGCTTTGTAAGGAACCCCGACCCTCTCTAATAGCGCGTCTGAGATCAGATGCAGTGTAAGGAACCCCGACCCTCTCTAATAGCGCGTCTGAGATCAGATGCATTATAAGGAACCCCAACCCTCTCTAATAGCGTGTCTGAGATCCGATGCATTGTAAGGAACCCCAACCCTCTCTAATAGCGCGTCTGAGATCAGATGTATTGTACGGAACCCAGATCAGGAGACAACAGGAAGGGAAATCCCTGCCCCAGAGAGCTTACAATCTAAGTGCTATGTTGGGAGAGTTGCAGAGACAGCAGGTGAGGGAATAAGTGCAGTAGATGGCAGGGCTTGGACACCATGGTTGGTAGGAGAGACTGTGGGTGTGGGACAGTAGATGGCAGGGCTTGGACACCATGGTTGGTAGGAGAGACTGTGGGTGTGGGACAGTAGATGGCAGGGCTTGGACACCACGGTTGGTAGGAGAGACTGTGGGTGTGGGACAGTAGATGGGCAGGGGCTTGGACACCATGGTTGGTAGGAGAGACTGTGGGTGTGGGACAGAAGATGGCAGTGCTTGGACACCATGGTTGGTAGGAGTGACTGTGGGTGTGGGACAGTAGATGGCAGGGCTTGGACACCATGGTTGGTAGGAGAGACTGTGGGTGTGGGAGAGTAGATGGCAGGGCTTGGACACCATGGTTGGTAGGAGTGACTGTGGGTGTGGAACAGTAGATGGCAGGGCTTGGACACCATGGCTGGTAGGAGAGACTGTGGGTGTGGGACAGTAGATGGCAGGGCTTGGACACCATGTTGGTAGGCGAGACGTGGTGTGGGACAGTAGATGGCAGGGCTTGGACACCACGGTTGGTAGGAGAGACTGTGGGTGTGGGACAGTGGCCAGGAGACCGGGCTATTGGGAGGCTTCATGTAAGAGGTGCGTTTTCAGGTGGGACTTGAAGGTGGGGACAGAAGGTGCTCGGCGTATACTGATGGAGATCCTTTTTGTTTTTTAAACGAGGCCACTGCTACTCTTTATTTCGCTTCTCCGACCACCCGTTCCCAAGGAGGTTAAGGAAAGTGTTTTGCCGTGTTGTATGTCCTGCGTTCTCTCGAAGACGCGTGTCCCCTTTATTCTGCGTACGTTCTTGTGTAATCGGGCACATTCCGTCTCTTGAAGGGCTGAACGGGACGACTATGTATTGGGGGGTGTTTCCACCCACGCCCCCCCCATCGACATCAACAAGTGGGCAGCAGCCCGACACTCCCTCCCGCTCTCCAATGATCTCCTGCTCCGGCGTCCGTAAACCGCGCGATTAACCGAGGCCAGCACAGGCTGTGCATTCATCCTGTTGCCCGGCAGGAGCCAGAGAAAACAAACCTGGGCAGGGAGGTGGGGAGGGGAAGAAGCAGAGCTGAAAAATATTGTTTACAGGGCCCGCACTGACTGTGCCGTTCTCCGAGGCCTGGGGAGAGAATTCCTGTTACCACCAACGCCATTGACCTTGTATATCCCCGGTTATACTTAGATTGGCAGTAACACACGTGACCATCATAGAAATAACAAATAATACAGATAGCACAGAAAGGGAAGGCAGAAAAGTAACATTTCGGAAAAGGAGCCCCTGCCCCCAAGAGCTCACACTCTAATGATGTGTTATATTAGGATGTCACCTGTGTTACCATTCTTCGTGGGTGAAATTGGGGCGTGCAGAGCAGATTTAAAAGTAGGGGTACTGTAACCCAGGGGTGAGCAAACTTCTTTCTTTGCCGCCCCTCCCCCCCACCCCCACCTGCCCCCCCCCTCTGCGCTCATGGAAGGAACGGCTGATCCTCGTGCGTCAACCCCCTGCTTCCCTCCCTTTGCGTCAACACCTCGGGACGCGTTGGGTCAACGTGGCGCCCAAGCTGGGAGGTTCGGGGGAAACGGCAGGACGTCCTTCTTCGCTGAAGGAGTAGCAGATCCAAGGAGCAGCCTCCCAGCAGAGGTCCGTAGAGTAGGGCAATTGGTGAACCCAAATAGGAGAAGAGGCTGAGATCAAAAGGGGTAAAAAAAAAAAATTAAAAATGGACAGTCTACATTTTGTGTTCAATCGGTGTATTGGAACCCTTAAGCCGTAACGGACTTACAACGATTGGAATAACAAGCCAGTTCTATACCAGGTGTGTGTGTATGTCATCAACATCTGTTGTCTACAGCAGAGGGGGCCAAATCCAGCCCTCAAGTGCCACCAATAGGTCAGGATATCCCTGCTTCAGCACAGTGGGTGGGGGAGATCCATCAGGGACTCAGTCATTCTTACTTTCTCCTCACGTGCCACCTGACTTCTTCTTTCTTTCTTCCCCTGCTTTCTGTGGAAACTGTGCAGCCGCCCGACTCTCCTTCTCTGCCACCAGGCTGTGTGCATTGTGATGTCACCAGGTACATAGCCCACCATTCATTGTGACTGAGTCACTGGAGCAAGGGATATCTTGAACACCTGGTCTGTAGGTGGTCCTTGAGGACCGGAGTTAGCCACCAACAACTGGAAGATCCCCCTGGGATCTACTTAAAGAGAGCAGCAGGGTTTCGAGACAATGCTGGTAACTGGGGGAGGGGGGGAGGGGTGGTACTACTGACCCAGTAGCGATCTATAAATAGGCTTCTCTAATTAGAGGGTGGATGGGTAACGAGGGGTCATGTTGGTGCATCTTTGGGCAGTGGGCAATATAATCTATAATAATACGTGTCCTGTTTCAGAAAGTCTTCTTGACTCCTCTTCCACTGAGGGTCAGTGATGGGCAACATGGTCTCTACATCGTGGGCCTCGGCCTTGAGCCCTCAAAAGGGGCTGCAGATTACCCATATATGGGGCACAGGCAGAAGGTGGGAGCTTCTCCCCCGGCTCCGGTCAACTGCATAATGCCAGCACGCTCATTAATACTGTCCTGCTCCACTTCTAACACGGGGTACTGATGGGTAGCACAGGAGAGGAGCGGGGCAGTGCATTATTTATCAGTGCGCGGCCATTAGGCAGCGGAGAGAAGCGACCATCCTCCCCAGGAACATCTCTGCTCCCTCCACACTCGCCAGAGAGGGCTGCTGGGGCGGCCAGTGGCCGGGGGCCGCAGGTGAAGCCCGCAAGAGTCGCCTGTTGGCCACCAATGCATGACGCAGTCAACGTAGCTGGTTCCCAAACGTATGTTGTATAGTACAGCTCAACCCCGTTATAGCGCGAATCCGTTACAGCGCGGATCCGCTTATAACGCAAGGCACGCGTGGCTCCCAATTTCCGTATTTATGAATACTTTACAACACGGTTGTTGGCGTCTTAAATACTTTATTGTACAACGCATACATTATTTCTAACGCGATCCGCTTATAACGCGATGTGATTCTTTGGACCCCAAGCACAGCGTTATAAGGGGGTTGAGCTGTATATACGATGGAGAAGTAAAGCGGAACTGTCCTATTGAACATGACGGCCTTGTGGCCCCCACCCCCACCCCCTGTTGCGGTTCACTACTGGAAGGTTCCTCCAAGCCCGGAACTCAGACATTTCGTCATGGGCCGTCTCGCCACAATCGAGTCTCGGCCAGGCGTTCGGGCTGCAGAAGGACCCTCCGTCACAGCCGCACCGCAGCCTGACCCTCGGCCGCTCCGCCTGGGCGAGTTCATTTAAGGGTTCATTTAACGGTTAAGGTGAGGGGGTTAAGGATAGGGGGTTTAGGGTAATAATGTTTTTATGGTGGGGATTAGAGTACGGGGGTTAAACTTTTTAGGGTAGGGGTTTAGGGTAAAGGCATTAGGGTATGGGGTTTTAGGGTAGGGGATTAGGGTAAAGGGTTAAGCTTTTTAGGGTAGGGGATTACGGTAAAGGGTTAAACTTTTAAGGGTAGGGGATTAGGGTAAGGGTTTTTTGGGTAGGGAATGGGGTAAGGGGTTAAGATTTTTGGGGTAAGGGATTAGGGTAAGGAGTTTTATGGTAAGGGTTAAAGTTTTTAGGGTAGGGGGTAGCGTTAGTATGAGGAGTTAACATTAGGTGTTTTTAGGGTAAGGTTAGGGACATACCTTGGCAGTGAAGTAGCCAGCGGCTAGTGGTCCCTGCGGCGAGGTGAGTAGCGCGTCTAAACGATGGCGGAGACTCCGCCACCCATGGTCCTAGGGCTCTCCAAGCCTGGGTTCCATCGTGGGAGGAACTTGGGCCAGCTGCCTAAAAAGAGGACGTCGTTTTGGGAGCCCAACCTCCATGACCCTGACGCTGTCATTCTCTTGTGTTCTTCACAGGGCATGAAGCCAGACAGCTTTTATAAAGTTAAAGTCCCCGAGCTTAAGGAGATCATCGAGGGATGTATACGGATGAACAAGAATGAAAGGTAAAAAGGGGGCGCGTGCGATTCATGGAGATCAACCCGGCAGAGAGGACAATAGCTTCAGCTAGAGCACACAGCTCTGGGGAGGGTGGAGGTGTAGCATAGCGGTTAAGGTGTTGATCTTGAGTATACAAGCTTGTGGGTTGAGTTCCAGTGTGTGAGAACTTCAGAAAATGACCTTACTGAAACCGAACCTCCTTGAAAACAAGGTGTGTATATATATATATATATATATACACACACAGTGGTCGACAAATCACCAAAAAATCTACTCGCTGAACAAAAAAATCTACTCGCCACCTAGTACCACACGTGTGCTGTTTGGGCCAATAGGAGCTCGCCATGATGTTAAATCCACTCGCCCGGGGCATGCAAATGTATAGGTTTGTCGAACACTGTATATATATATATAAATATATATAGCAACTGTAAATATTACTGTATGTTCATTTGCATGTCTTAGACAGGTCTGCAGCCCCCGCCTTTCACCATTATCGCCCAGCACACAGCACATCCACTGCAGCAAGGGATTCTGGGAAATGACATGCAAATGAGCACAACATTTAAGTGTTGGATCCCACGTATTTCCCTAATGTTGACGATTTCCAGAGGTCCTTTGGCGAAACTTCTCTCCCATTGCACTCATTTTGGAAGAGACCTTGTAGCAGGCCAACTTTACAGTTCTTCATAGATGAAATTATATTGGGCGGGGCATCTTCAAACCCCCTAGATCTGTTCTTCAACGGACGATCTGAAGAAGAAATGTCTATGGTTTGGACCGCTCTGCCCAATATAAGTTTATCTATGGATGTTGGCCTGCTACAAGGTACATACAACTCTTCATTTCTCCAGGACCAAGCCGGTTACTGGGACTTTGAGTTACGCAAGCATTGGAGAACCAACGTGGAAACCCGTTTGGGTCACCTTGGCCTGGTGCCGTCACACTTAGGACCACAATACATGGGCATGATGCTGTGCTGATCCATTGGTGTTACCCACAGATACACCATCCAGGACCTCCTGGAACACTCCTTCTTTCAAGAGGACACGGGAGTCCACGTTGAACTGGCCGAAGAAGACGACGGCGTCAAGCCGGCCCTGAAACTCTGGCTGAGGATGGATGACACCAAGAAGCTCCATGGCAGATACAAAGACAACAACGCCATTGAGTTCCTCTTTGAACTGTGCAAGGACATTGCAGAGGAGGTGGCCCATGAGATGGTAAGAGTATGACTGAATGGATGAGTAGGTTGACCCATTGTCCATTGGGGCTGGGATATCGACGAATCAGATGCTCCACTCTGCAAGTGACCTGGAGCATGGAGCTTTCAGAAATGTAGCATTCTGACCTTGAGAGGGGTTTGGTTCTCTCTTGTCACTCCCTTTCATCTGATATCACAAATGTTTACACAGGCCAATCCCACCCCCCCTCTCTCGCCCTCCTCACCTTTATTGGCTCTCCGACAAGGATAGGGTGGCTAAGGGCAAAGTTAACCCTTGGTTAACAACCATTTCCCATTGTAGGGGCCCCCTAAGAAATATAATATGCAATTAATTTCCGCAGAAACCGAAGCAGCCAGATTGTTTGCGTTTGGCATGGTTAGATTTGTGTAAGGAAGCCAATTAGATTGTTAAAAAATGTTGTGCTGGTTGTTGTTTTTTTTTTTAGAACGGCTCTGTGGGATTGCACCATCCCAGATCCTTATATCTTTCATACTGTGAATTATAATACATCTCAAGAGGAACCTAGTTCTTGGGTTCTAAGAGGAGTTCCTTATGCACTGAGATTCCCGGGAGTCTTCTTGAAGTCTAGGAACCCAGTGTATGTTTCAACCTGCTGCCAAGATCAAAGTCGGTGTCACCAGACACAGTAAAATATACATATTTGCCCTATTAATAGAAAATCATGTATGGACGTCAGGTTAACCAGTCAACCATCTGACCACATTTATCCTTATGCCACAACCCCCTTGCAAAGGTGTTAACAGAGGAGTGACGAATGGCCCAAGTGAGGTCTGAAATGATGCACCAGCCCACGATGCGGCCGGTTCTCCTTCACTGGAGGAGGTGCCACCGATCTCTTCTTACAATACATTGCAGGTCCCGCGTCAACAGGATCCGCCAATGTTGACATTCCGTCGACGTGACGCCAACGTAGGAATTCCCCATTGTTCTGTAGAATGGTTATTGAGTGGCTCTTCTGTGGTAACCTACCCATGGTCAGCCTGGTGGCCTCACAACAAGTCCTGAGACAATCGAGCCAGACCATTGTTCTGTAGAACGGTTATTGAGTGGCTCTTCTTTGGTAACCTACCCATGGTCAGCCTGGTGGCCTCACAACAAGAACAACAGATCCTCCCTGAGACAATCGAGCCAGACCATTGTTCTGTAGAACGGTTATTGAGTGGCTCTTCTTTGGTAACTCTACCCATGGTCAGACCTGGTGGCCTCACAACAAGTCTGAGACAATCGAGCCAGACCATTGTTTCTGTAGAACGGTTATTAGTGGCTCTTCTTTGGTAACCTACCCATGGTCAGCCTGGTGGCCTCAACAACAAGCCTGAGACAATCGAGCCAGACACTGTTTCTCTTTTGTAGCTGAGGTCTTATCCGCTTGCCCCGGTTCTCCTCGGTGCCTCTCAGGCTCCATCATCTTTTCCTCGCATCTGCTGACCTTTATCTCTGGAAGTCTTTTTCCTTGCCCCCCCCCCCCCCCCCTACCACGAGCACCCATCTTTCTTTCTTTCCCATACTCCATATAAAAATCTGTCTGGTCGGGAAGCATGCTAATGGATACAAAGAGGACTGCACCCTGCTACACTTACTCCTGCTCTCTGTAGGGTTATGTTGTGTACTCTGGCTGAACTGTTTGGTGAGAAATTGTGTTGGTGTGTGTGTGTGTGTGTGTGTTTGTGTGTGTGTGTGTGTGTGTGGTGTGTGTGTGTGTGTGTTGTGTGTGTGTGGTGTGTGGTGTGTGTGTGTGTGTGTGTGGTGGTGTGGTGTGGTGTTGTTGAAAGTCCTTCTGTGAGGTACCGAAACGTGGTTTTGTCAAATAATGCTTATCAGATTGCCGTCCACCAGGGTGCTCTGACACGTAAGAGAGAGCTTGAGGTTTGGGAACTCTGCACACGTGAGAAGCAGACCTGTGAGGTTTTGGAAAAGCTCTGCACACTGAAGGAGAGACTTGTGAGGTTTGTGGTGAAGAGTTCTCCATGCGACGAGAGACGCGTGGAGGTTTGGAGATACTGTATATGTGAAGAAGGGGACCTGTGAGCGTTTGGAAAGCTCTGCTTTTGTGAAGAAGAGACCTGTGTAGGTAGTTTGGAAGGAATCTCTGTACATGGGAGAAGAGACCTGTGCGGTTTTGGAAGCTGCTTAATGTGAAGAAGAGACCTGTGAGATTTGGAAAGTTTCTTATGACGCGAATGAGACCTGTGAGGTTTGGAGTCTCTGTACATGTGAAGAAGAACCTGAGGTTTGGGAAGCTCTGTACAGTGAAGAAGGAGACCTTGATGAGGTTTGGAAGAGTTTCTGTTACATGACCCTGCAGAAGAGACTGCAGATTTTGTTGACAAGCCTCACACCTATAATAAATAGCCTCGAGCGCCGGATGACTACAGACAAGTCATGTTTTATTTGAATGTAACGGTAGTCCCCCGTGACGCGCACCGAGTGGAGTATGCATCCTGATTCCCTCAGCTGGTTTTTGGGGTTGCGTATTTTGCACAGTTCTGCAGAACAAACGAAAGGGCTAATTTATCAGAGAATAAGATAAAAAAAAAACATTACAATACACCAAATGTATCCCTGGTGAAAAAGTGTATAGCAACGAGCAATCCCACATAGCTGGCAAAAAGCAACCATTTGTCACCAGTTACTGCAATAACACAAACCCCACGGTGTGACTTGTCTCCGACCCTGCCCTTCCCCATTTCTCTTGGGCCTATCATGCTTCACAGCAGCCAGGGGTTCTGGGTAACGACATGCAAATCAGCACGCAGTGTGTACATTTTTTGCTTCTTTTCCATTGTAACCAGGATCTCCCCTCTGTAGCTTCTTGCCTGCCGCATTACACAGCTTTCCCAGCGCAGCCTGGGGGCGTCACAGAAGTGCAGAGCCGGCCAACCCTACTCACGGACAGCAGTTATCAACACTTTTTTTTCGGGGTCTCGTCAGATCGGGCTTCCTTCAACGAATCGGAAACACGGAGGGGGCCTCTCCGGAGGGGAATGAACGCGGTTCCCACCTGGGATGGGGGAGAGGGGGACAGGATAGGGGTGCTTAAGTGTGAAAATAGAAAGCAGTGGTACCCGCTACCACTAGCTATTACCACCACACTTGACTTGTGCCTACATTTCGTGTGATTCTTCACTGCTGTTTTCTACATCAGCGGTACGCTGATTGGGGGGGGGCGCGGCAGATTTTCGGGGACGCCCGCGGGGTGACTCGCGTTACCATGGCGCCGTGATGTCACATGTCGAGCAGGGGAGGAGGGGGGGGGTGCGAGGAGAGCTGGCAAGGGGGGAAATTTTGCGCACTTCTGTTCTGCATCAGTACACCCCTCTATGTCACTGGTCCCGCGGGCTAACGTACCTTGCGACACGGAACGGCGTTAAACAAGCGCTCTCAGCTGTGTAACCCACGAGTACCCCCCCCCCATCCTATATTACCCATTACCCATTCCTTAACCCCTTTCATTTTCGGGCTGCCCCTTGCTGGCTTCTGCTTCTCCTGAAACAGCACAAGCCTATCTGTTTCTCTTCACCGTGACGGCTTTTTTTCCGCGGCACACCGGTGGTCCCGCACCGACCCGCCGTACGGCCCCAAGGGAATACATTGTAAGAACCCCAACCCTCTTTAATAGGACGTCTGAGATCAGATGCATTTAAGGAACCCCAACCCTCTCTAATAGCGGTCTGAGATCAGATGCTTTGTAAGGAACCCCGACCCTCTCTAATAGCGCGTCTGAGATCAGATGCATGTAGGAACCCGACCTCTCAATAGCGCGTCTGAGATCAGAATCATTATAAGGAACCCCAACCCTCTCTAATAGCGTGTCTGAGATCGATCATTGTAAGGAACCCAACCCTCTCTAATAGCGCGTCTGAGATCAGATGTATTGTACGGAACCCAGATCAGGATACAACAAGGAAGGAAATCCCTGCCCCAGAGAGCTTACAATCTAAGTGCTATGTTGGGAGAGTTGCAAGAGACAGCATGTGAGGGAATAAGTGAGTAAGATGGCAGGGCTTGGACACCATGGTGTGGTAGGAGAGACTGTGGTGTGGGGACAGTAGATGGCAGGGCTTGGACACCAAGGTGGTAGGAGAGACTGTGGGGGTGGGACAGTAGATGGCGGGCTTGACACCATGGTTGGTAGGAGAGCTGTGGGTGTGGGACAGAAGATGGCAGTGCTGGACACCATGGTTGGTAGGAGTGACTGGGGTGTGGGACAGTAGATGGCAGGGCTTGGACACCATGGTTGGTAGAGAGACTGTGTGTTGGAGAGTAGATGGCAGGCTTGGACACCATGGTTGGTAGATGACTGTGGGTGTGGAACAGTGATGGCAGGGCTTGGACCCATGGCTGGTAGGAGAGGCTGTGGTGTGGGACAGTAGATGGCAGGCTGGACACCATGGTTGGTAGGAGAGACTGTGGGTGTGGGACAGTAGATGGCAGGGCTTGGACACCACGGTTGGTAGGAGAGACTGTGGGTTGGGACAGTAGATGGCAGGGCTTGGACACCACGGTTGGTAGGAGAGACTGTGGGTGTGGACAGTGGCCAGGAGACCGGGCTATTGGGAGGCTTCATTAAGAGGTCGTTTTCAGGTGGGACTTGAAGGTGGGGACGAAGGTGCTCGGCGTATACTGATGGAGATCCTTTTTTTTTTTAAACGAGGCCACTGCTACTCTTTATTTCGCTTCTCCACCACCCGTTCCAGGAGGTTAAGGAAAGTGTTTTGCCGTGTGTATGTCCTGCGTTCTCTCGAAGACGCGTGTCCCCTTTATTCTGCTTGTACGTTCTTGTGTAATCGGGCACATTCGTCTCTTGAAGGGCTGAACGGGGACGACTATGTATTGGGGGGTGTTCCACCCACCCCCCCCCATCGACATCAACAAGTGGGCACAGCCCCGACACTCCCTCCGACTCTCAATGATCTCCTGCTGCCCGGCGTCCGTAAACCGCGATTAACCGAGGCCAGCCAGGCTGTGCATTCATCCTGTTGCCCGGCAGGAGCCAGAGAAACAAACCTGGGCAGGGAGGTGGGGAGGGAAAGAAAGCAGGCTGAAAAATAATTGTTTACAGGGCCCGCACTGACTGTGCCGTTCTCCGAGGCCTGGGGAGAGAATTCCTGTTACCACCCACGCATTGACCTTGTATATCCCCCGTTATACTTAGATTGGCAGTAACACACGTGACCATCATAGATAACAAATAATACAGAGATCCAGAAAGGGAAGGCAGAAAAGTAACATTTCGGAAAAGGAGCCCCTGCCCCCAAGAGCTCACACTCTAATGATGTGTTATATTAGGATGTCACCTGTGTTACCATTCTTCGTGGGTGAAATTGGGGCGTGTCAGAGCAGATTTAAAAGTAGGGGTACTGTAACCCAGGGGTGAGCAAAACTCTTCTTTGCCTGCCCCCCTCCCCCCACCCCCCCCACCCACTGCCCCCCCCTCTGCGCTCATGGAAGGAACGGCTGATCCTCGTGCGTCAACCCCCTGCTTCCCTCCCTTTGCGTCAACACCTACGGGATCGCGTTGGTCCACGTGGCGCCCAACTGGGAGGTTCGGGGAAACGGCAGGACGTCCTTCTTCGCTGAAGGAGTAGCAGATCCAAGGAGCAGCCCTCCCAGAATGTCCGTAGAGTAGGGCAATTGGTGAACCCAAATAGGAGAAGAGGCTGAGATCAAAAGGGTAAAAAAAAAAAATTAAAAATGGACAGTCTACATTTTTGTGTTCAATCGGTGGTATTGGAACCTTAAGCCGTAACGGACTTACAACGATTGGAAAACAAGCCAGTTCTATACCAGGTGTGTGTGTATGTCATCAACATCTGTTGTCTAACAGCAGAGGGGCCAAATCCAGCCCTCAAGTGCCACCAATAGGTCAGGATATCCCTGCTCACAGCACAGTGGTGGGGGAGATCCATCAGGGACTCAGTCATTCTTACTTTCTCCTCACGTGCCACTGACTTCTTCTTTCTTTCTTCCCCTGCTTTCTGTGGAAACTGTGCAGCCGCCCGACTCTCCTTCTCTGCCACCAGGCTGTGTGCATTGTGATGTCACCAGGTACATAGCCCACCATTCATTGTGACTGAGTCACTGGAGCAAGGGATATCTTGAACACCTGGTCGTAGGTGGTCCTTGAGGACCGGAGTTAGCCACCAACAACTGAAGATCCCCTGGGATCTACTTAGAGAGGCAGCAGGGTTTCGAGACAATGCTGGTCTGGGGGAGGGGGGGAGGGGTGGTACTACTGACCCCGTGCGATCTATAAATAGGCTTCTCTAATTAGAGGGTGGATGGGTAACGAGGGGTCATGTTGGTGCATCTTTGGGCAGTGGGCAATTAATCTAATATACGTTGTCCTGTTTCAGAAATGTCTTCTTGACTCCTCTTCCACTGAGGGTCAGTTGATGGGCAACATGGTCTCTACACGTGGCCTCGGCCTTGAGCCCTCAAAAGGGGCTGCGATTACCCATATATGGGGCACAGGCAAGGTGGGAGCTTCTCCCCCGGCTCGTCAACTGCATAATGCCAGCACGCTCATTAATACTGTCCTGCTCCACTTCTAACACGGGGTACTGATGGGGTAGCACAGAGAGGAGCGGGCAGTGCATTATTTATCAGTGCGCGGCCATTAGGCACCGGAGAGAAGCGACCATCCTCCCCAGGAACATCTCTGCTCCCTCCACACTCGCCAGAGAGGCTGCTGGGGCGGCCATGGCCGGGGGGGCCGCAGGTGAAGCCCGCAAGAGTCGCCTGTTGGCCACCAATGCATGACGCAGTCAACGTAGCTGGTTCCCAAACGTATGTTGTATAGTACAGCTCAACCCCCGTTATAGCGCGAATCCTTACACGCGCGGATCCGCTTATAACGCAAGCACGCTGGCTCCAATTTCCGTATTTATGAATACTTTACAACACGGTTGTTGGCGTCTTAAATACTTTATTGTACAACGCATACATTATTTCTAACGCGATCCGCTTATAACGCGATGTGATTCTTTGGACCCCAAGCACAGCGTTAAGGGGGTTGAGCTGTAATACGATGGAGAAGTAGCGGAACTGTCCTATTGAAACATGACGGCCTTGTGGCCCCCACCCCCACCCCCTGTTGCGGTTCACTACTGGAAGGTTCCTCCAAGCCCGGAACTCAGACATTTCGTCATGGCCGTCTCGCCACATACGAGTCTCGGCCAGGCGTTCGGGCTGCAGAAGGACCCTCCGTCACAGCCGCACCCGCAGCCTGACCCTCGGCCGCTCCGCCTGGGCGAGTTCATTTGGGTTCATTTAACGGTTAAGTGAGGGGGTTAAGGATAGGGTTTAGGTAATAATGTTTTTATGGTGGGGATTAGAGTACGGGGGTTAAACTTTTTAGGGTAGGGGTTTAGGGTAAAGGCATTAGGGTATGGGGTTTAGGGTAGGGGATATGGTAAAGGGTTAAGCTTTTTAGGGTAGGGGATTACGGTAAAGGGTTAAACTTTTAAGGGTAGGGATTAGGGTAAGGGTTTTTTGGGTAGGGAATGGGGTAAGGGGTTAAGATTTTTGGGGTAAGGGATTAGGGTAAGGAGTTTTTGGTAGGGTTAAAGTTTTTAGGGTAGGGGTCGCGTTAGTATGAGGAGTTAACTTAGGTGTTTTTAGGGAAGGTTAGGGACACACCTTGGCAGTGAAGTAGCCAGCGGCTAGTGGTCCTGCGGCGAGGTGAGTAGCGCGTCTAAGACGTGCGGAGACTCCGCCCCCCATGGTCCTAGGCTCTCCAAGCCTGGGTTCCATCGTGGGAGGAACTTGGGCCAGCTGCCTAAAAGAGGACGTCGTTTTGGGAGCCCAACCTCCATGACCCTGACGCTGTCATTCTCTTGTGTTCTTCACAGGGCATGAAGCCAGACAGCTTTTATAAGTTAAAGTCCCCGAGCTTAAGGAGATCATCGAGGGATGTATACGGATGAACAAGAATGAAAGGTAAAAAGGGGGGCGCGTGCGATTCATGGAATCAACCCGGCAGGAGAGGACAATAGCTTCAGCTAGAGCACACACTCTGGGGAGGGTGGAGGTGTAGCATAGCGGTTAAGGTGTTGATCTTGAGTATACAAGCTTGTGGGTTGAGTTCCAGTGTGTGAGAACTTCAGAAAATGACCTTACTGAAACCGAACCTCCTTGAAAACAAGGTGTGTATTATATATATATATATATACACCACACCGTGGTCGACAAATCACCAAAAAATCTACTCGCTGAACAAAAAAATCTACTCGCCACCCTAGTACCCACACTGTTGCTGTTTGGGCCAATAGGAGCTCGCCATGATGTTAAATCCACTCGCCCGGGGCATGCAAATGTATAGTTTGTCGAACACTGTATATATATATATAAATATATATAGCAACTGTAAAATTTACTGTATGTTCATTTGCATGTCTTAGACAGGTCTGCAGCCCCCCCCTTTACCATTATCGCCCAGCACACAGCACATCCACTGCAGCAAGGGATTTCGGGGAAATGACATGCAAATGAGCACAACATTTAAGTGTTGGATCCCACGTATTTCCCTAATGTTGACGATTTCCAGAGGTCCTTTGGCGAAACTTCTCTCCCATTGCACTCATTTTGGAAGAGACCTTGTAGCAGGCCAACTTTACAGTTCTCATGATGAAATTATATTGGGCGGGGCATCTTCAAACCCCTAGATCTGTTCTTCAACGGACGATCTGAAGAAGAAATGTCTATGTTTGGACCGCTCTGCCAATATAAGTTTATCTATGGATGTTGGCCTGCTACACAGGTACATACAACTCTTCATTTCTCCAGGACCAAGCCGTTACTGGGACTTTGAGTTACGCAAGCATTGGAGAACCAACGTGGAACCCGTTGGGTCACCTTGGCCTGGTGCCGTCACACTTAGGACCACAATACATGGGCATGATGCTGTGCTGATCCATTTGTTACCCACAATACACCATCCAGGACCTCCTGGAACACTCCTTCTTTCAAGAGGACACGGGAGTCCACTTTGAACTGGCCGAAGAAGACGACGGCTTCAAGCCGGCCCTGAAACTCTGGCTGAGGATGGATGACACCAAGAAGCTCCATGGCAGATACAAGACAACAACGCCATTGAGTTCCTCTTTGAACTGTGCAAGGAGCATGCAGAAGGTGGCCCATGAGATGGTAAGAGTATGACTGAATGGATGAGTAGGTTGACCCCTTGTCCATTGGGGCTGGGATATCGACGAATCAGATGCTCCACTCTGCAAGTGACTGGAGCATGGAGCTTTCAGAAATGTAGCATTCTGACCTGAGAGGGGTTTGGTTCTCTCTTGTCACTCCCTTTCATCTGAATCACATGTTTACACAGGCCAATCCCACCCCCCCTCTCCTCGCCCTCCTCACCTTTATTGGCTCTCCGACAAGGATAGGGTGGCTAAGGGCAAAGTTAACCCTTGGTTACAACCATTTCCCATTGTAGGGCCCCCTAAGAAATATAATATGCAATTAATTTCCGCAGAAACCGAAGCAGCCAGATTGTTTGCGTTGGCATGGTTGATTTGTGTAAGAGCCAATTAATTGTTAAAAAATGTTGTGCTGGTTGTTGTTTTTTTTTTAGAACGGCTCTGTGGGATTGCACCATCCCAGATCTATATCTTTCATACGTGAATTATAATACATCTCAAGAGAACCTAGTTCTTGGGTTTCTAAGAGAGTTCCTTATGCACTGAGATTCCCGGGAGTCTCTTGAAGTCTAGGAACCCAGTGTGATTTTCAACCTGCTCCAAGATCAAGTCGGTGTCACCAGACACAAGTAAAATATACATTTTGCCCTATTATAGAAAATCATGGTATGGACGTCAGGTTAACCAGTCAACCATCTGACCACATTTATCCTTATGCCACAACCCCCTTGCAAAGGTGTTCACAAGGAGTGACGAATGGCCCAAGTGAGGTCTGAAATGATGCACCAGCCCACGATGCGGCCGGTTCTCCTCACTGGAGGAGGTGCCACCGATCTCTTCTTACAATACATGCAGGTCCCGCGTCAACAGGATCCGCCAATGTTGACATTCGTCGACTGACCCAAACGTAGGAATTCCCCATTGTTCTGTAGAATGGTTATTGAGTGGCTCTTCTGTGGTAACCTCCCTGGTCAGCCTGGTGGCCTCACAACAAAGTCCTGAACAATCGAGCCAGACCATTGTTCTGTAGAACGGTTATTGAGTGACTCTTCTTTGGTAACCCCCCATGGTCAGCCTGGTGGCCTCACAACAAGTCCTGAGACAATCGAGCCGACCATTGTTCTGTAGAACGGTTATGGAGTGGCTCTTCTTTGGTAACCTACCCATGGTCAGCCTGGTGGCCTCACAACAAGTCCTGAGACAATCGAGCCAGACCATTGTTCTGTAGAACGGTTATTGAGTGGCTCTTCTTTGGTAACCTACCCATGGTCAGCCTGGTGGCCTCACAACAAGCCCTGAGACAATCGAGCCAGACCACTGTTCTCTTCTTGTAGCTGAGGTCTTATCCTGCTTGCCCCGGTTCTCCTCGGTGCCTCTTCAGGCTCCATCTTTTTCGCATCTGCTGACCTTATCCTGGAAGTCTTTTCTCCTTGCCCCCCCCCCCCCTACCACGATGCACCAATCTTTCTTTCTTTCCCATACTCCATATAAAAACTCTGTCTGGTCAGGGAAGCATGCTAATGGGATACAAAGAGGACTGCACCCTGCTACACTTACTCCTGCTCTCTGTAGGGTTTATGTGTGTACTCTGGCTGACTGTTTGGTGAGAAATTGTGTGTGTGTGTGTGTGTGTGTGTGTGTGTGTGTGTGTGTGGTGTTGGTGTGTGTGTGTGGTGTTGTGTGTTGTGGTGTGTGTGTGGTGTGTGGTGTGTGTGTGTGTGTGTTGTGTGTGTGTTGTGTGTGTGAAGGTCCTTCTGTGAGGACCCGCGTCGTTTTGTGCGCTACTTATCTCAATACACCGTTTTGATTCATCTACTATTGTGTGCTGTCTCTTTCTTGCCGGACCCCCGTCATTTAATATTACCTATCCCAGTCTTATGTGACAAGCACCAACTTTTACTACAGCCCACGTGGTGCTAACTGTGCCGCAGTAAAAACATAAATGTCTCTCTCTCTTTTCTTCTCTCCTCTTGCATGTCATTCCAGAATCCTTGCTGCAGTGGAACCACTGTATGCTGGGTGAAATGGTTGAAAAGCAGGGTTGCAGACCTGCTAAGACATGTGAATGTGACTCTATGTGATACTATATATATATATATATATATATATATATATATATATATATATATATCTATATATTTATATATATATATATGTAATCTGTCTATCGTCTACTTGTCTTTGATAGTGATAGTTAGTATATTGCTATTCTATGCTTTACGATTCTTAGACTTATCTCTATCATTATACCCTTTATAGATATTTATAATATATATAATATCTTGAAGAACAAACATAATGGTCTAAGTATGTGCACCAGACAAAATTAATGTAAAACAGAGGGTGTGTATTGATCCATAACATACAGAAGCCCTGTGTGTTATGGGTCAATAAACACCCTCTATTTTGCATTCATTTTGTCTGGTGCAGAGAATTAGACCATTGTGGTCTTTTCTTCAAGTTGGATATTTTTTTCTGTCCAGCACAGACACGCTCTGTAGGATACTTAATACCGAGTGTGCAGCCTTTGCCTAAATGCATAAATGCATGACATATATATGTGCGTGTGTGTGTGTATGTATATATATATATGTATACTGTATACATATATATATATATGTATATATATGTATATATATATATATATATATATATATATATATGTGTATATATTTATATGTATGTATATACATACACACACACAAACATACCCAGATAACACAGTGCATAACTCACCATAAATAAATAGGATTATTCCTAATTCCTAAATCTTCACATAGCTTTAGTATATATTTAATATATATATATACAGCTCAACCCCGTTATAGCGCGATCCGTTACAACGCGAATCCGCTTATAGCGCGGTGCACGCGTGGCTGCCAATTTTCGTATGTATGAAAACTTTACAGCACGGTTATTGGCGTCTTAAATACTTTATTGTACAACGCATACAGATGCACATTATTTCTAACGCGATTCGCTTATAACGCGATGTGATTGTTTGGACCCCAAGCAAAGCGTTATAAGGGGGTTGAGCTGTAGTACTTGTACATCTTTGATAAACTGTAGACATACAGTATGTGTTTAATAAAGGTGTGTGTGTCTATTCAGTGTCCAGCATACGGGGTATAGCAATGAACAACATGTTCATTTTGTGGACATACATGTCTTCTGCATGTGTTCAACTGACAATTGATTAACTCCATGGACAAACTGTAGATGTCTTCTGCTGAACGTCCGATGCCGTGTTACTATAAGAGTTTTGTGTCCCTGTTTCCTAGGTGGTGCTGAACTTTGTGTGTGAAGCCGACTACAAACTGGTGGCCAAGGCCATCCGGGACCGAGTGTTGGCCATAAAGAGGAAGCGGGAGAAGGTTCGACGTGCCCAGGAGGAGTTGAGAAAGAAGGAGGAGGAGAAGCAGCAGAACATCCTCAAACTTCTGGAGCAGCTGAGAGGTCCCCAGAGTTCCAACCCAACCTCTACCCCTGATGTCACCTCACCGGCCACCTCTCTACCCGCTAACTCCGACTCCGCTGACGGAACGTTCCACCCTGAACCGGAGGAACCGGAGGCTGATCAACATCACCCCTTCAACTTGAGTCACACGTGTTATTCTTCTGCCACATGTAAGCACTGAACCTCCCATCACGGTCATAACATGTCCCTTGTGACGTCAAAAGCAGTGGTGATGTCTCTGTCTTCCATTAATTCTAAGCCAGTTGGGTTAATGCCACCACTGTAGTTTCTAGTAGGCTCCAAACCCACCATATGTGAATTCAACATAACACAGCTGTCTCGCTCTGTGTCCTTCAGCTGACTGTGAGACAGACGGGTACCTCAGCCCTTCTGGTTTTATGGAGTCTGCAGATAGTTCTCAAAGGCCCTCAGGCGAATGCTCAATGGAGGATCCCAACAGCCCTCCCAGCACCCAGCCACAGATCTGCTTCCCTGGGGTAAGTACTAGCTCAATCTATTGTATATCAAGATATCACGTACCATTTAGCAGACGAAAAGCAGATCTCAAAATACTCACTTGGAGATTTGAACCCAGGGTCAGCTGCGTGAAAGGCAGCGACGACAACACTGAGCCGTTGCTCCGTTATGGAATAATACTTTTGGTGGTCTTCTCTCTTCAGATTATTGCTGTGAGTGTGAATACAGACCACCTGCTTTCTCCAGGGCTGCCCATTGACATCCCTTCTCCAGTGGACAGGTGAGATAACAGACTCCTGCAATGTACCCAACTCCATGTTGCCACGAGGCTTCCATCCATCCAATGCTTGGGTTACTTACTCTATTACGATGGTTTCTTGGTATGGAAAATGAACTAGCATTTGGGGTTTGAGTAGCAATCCCCCCCGCAGCCCCACAATCCCTCCAGACAACCTGTTATTGATCCTAGGTGCATATAAGCAGAGAGGGGGAGTGGGGGCTCCAGGTTTATGATCTGGCACAGCAATGCACTTAATATGAGCTGTAGTTACATACTCAGGACCACCAACCACTTTCCAGGGGCCCAGAACAAGAGTTTCCACCTGCCCCGCCCTCCTCCTGCCATTGGCCCTGGGAGCTGCCAATAGCTCCCCACACTCTCTCTTGCTCCCTGCCTCTATTTCTCTCCCGATTGTCACTTATACTTCCCCCTCTCTCAAACTCTCTCTTTTCCCCTCCCTCTCTTTCCACCCTCACCGCACTGCCCCCTATTTCTACCCCTCCCCCCTTCTCTCTCCCCCCTTTCTCTCCTTCCCTTCTCTCCCCCCCTGAACCCCCCTCTCTCTTCCTCCCTCTCTCTCCCCCTCTCACCTCTCTTCCTCGTGTCACTTCCCCCCTCCCTAAGAATTGTACCTCTCTCCCCCCTCTCTCTACCCAACCCTATCCTCCTCCATTTGAGGGGGGGGGGATATTCCTCCGGAATTGCCCCGCAGCAGAGGGGAGCTGGGGCCCCACAGCCGGATGGGGAAGTTGAGCCCGATTTCTGGAATGGCTGAACTTTCAGCATTGGCCGACCCTATACCTCTGTGGGGAGGGGTTAGCGAGAGAGGGCCCAGGAGAGCTGTGGCCCCATTGTAGAAGGAGGCCCTGGTGGCTTGACGCAGTTGTTGAGCCCCCACCTTTGGGCAAGTCCAGCTTCTAGCATCCGGCCAGACCCTGGAAACTTGTTCCCTCCACCCCCCCCCACCCCTGTCCATACACATCTCATTTGTGACGAACCCAGCAAAAAGGCAGGATACGAATTGTGGAGAAGGTCACCATGAGTTGTCACCACAAATAGTCACCACCGCCTCTGAAACTTCCATGTATGAGACGTCCATAATGTCTAAATAGAAAGGGGTTGATCGGGGTAATGCGTCGATGCAAAGCAACGTTTGCAGTGACCTTCTCTGAACCATTGCTACACTGTTTGTTATTAAAAACCCTTCCACTTGACCCAGTTTGGTAGCCAGGGAGACGTACTCAACCAAAAAGCTTCTGACGCTGATTAAAAGGCACACAACAGATGCAGAGGGATGCCATATTTCATAAATACAGTTCAACCCCCTTATAACGCTGTGCTTGGGGTCCAAAAAATCACACCGCGTTATAAGCAGATCGCGTTAGAAATAATGTACACTTGTATGCATTGTACAATCAAGTATTTAAGACGCCAATAACCGTGTTGTAAAGTATTCATAATTACGAAAATTGGGAGTCGCCCTTACATCGCGCTATAAGCGGTTCCGCGTTGTAACGGGTCGCGCTATAACGGGGTTGAGCTGTACCATTATTATGGAACTCGTAGTCTCGAGCTCCTGCTTATGATCCAAACTTTCGAATACAGACTAAGAGAAGAGCTCAAACAAGAGGTCAATCTCCTGACGCTGGAGGGTGGGAAGGCTCAGGAGAAATGGGAGGTAGTCCTTCTTAACGGAAAGGGTGGTAGATTCTGAGAATAGCCTCCCAGCGGAGGTGGTAGGGGGCTAATAAAGCACGGGAATTCAAACATACTTGGGGTAGATAAATCCTAAATATGAAAAAAAAAGTCAAATAGCAAATAGGGTCGGAGGTTTTACAGCTCGTAGGAGAATGGGTTGGCCAAGTGGTCCTTCTCTGCCATCAAAGTCTATGTTGATAGTCAATTCACAAGCTAAATTGGTGTGAAGTACCTTAATATGTTGACGCTAGGAAGGTAATGTCTCTTTTGGGGTCCTATTGTGGGTTTTGCTAAATGAAGCATTCATTAGTCAATCTCACTGCCCTGATTTATATCCATAGATGTCCTTCTACATGTTCTTCTACCAACCGCGAATGGACAGTCTGTAACTTCTCCCTTTTTCACTAAGGCGTGATTGTAATATGACGCTGTTGATTCCTTAACACTCCAGTTACGCTTCGGACGTGACCTCCGGTCAGAGCGATGGTTGCGAAGTGCCTTCAGCCGGGGAATGTGGGGCCAAGTCCCCTGCCAAGAAGACAGCTGGGAAGCTCCTCCGGCGTAAAGCAAGATCCAGGCTTCGTATTATCAATGTAAGCGTGTGTCCACCCACTGAGCCATGAGCCAAAGACAATGGGACATCAAAGGCATATCTTACGATGTTGCATGCTCTTCAATGACATATACATGGAGAACAGCAACCGTAACCTATTGGACAAATAAGATAGGAACGTACGAATGATTTAGTCACCAGGGGTTTTCAGAACATGATATGATGGTAGGGGCTTGCACAAACCTACATGTAGATTGAGCAAGCGTGGTAACACAACATAACCCGTCATAAGTCAGAATATCACCGTTTCCAAAGGATTCAATATCACAACGGATCCTACCAAGAGGGAACGGTGAAGCCTTCCAAACAATATGTGACCAGCGATATTTATGATGCAGAGTGAGATGCCGACTTAATAAAAATCCCTTCCCTTCCTTGTGTCCGTTCAGATCTCGGATAAAAGTGACAGAGTGGTGGAGTGCCAGCTGCAGACCTACAACAATAAGATGGTCACCTTCAAGTTTGACCTGGATGGAGACAACCCTGAGGATATTGCAGCTGTCATGGTGAGTGGGTGCCATGGACAATATTGTCACATCCACAGCAAAGTGCGATCACAGGCCATGTGCTTCAGCCTTTTGGATGGAGATCTATAGATCCGGCATGGGTGCAGCTTCTCCTAATGATGTCATTGTAGACCGAGGAATGGGCTGTCCCAGTATTTCCCAGCAGTGTCACGGGGTTTGCTATGGTGTGATCTCTAAAACCAACAATATACAGTAGAAGTAGCACCATCTCCATCTCACACTCATCTTATACATTCTGTTCCTCTGTATAGCTCCGGTGGGATAACCCTAATTCTGCTTCCTTTTCTGGCCCTCCTCACCCTGCCTTTCAGCGCCTTCTCTGATTGTCCTCTTGTTGCCAGACGTCCTCTGCTCTTCATTGTAAAGTTCTGAAGAACTGTCTTGTAAATCAGCCCTCGTCATTGCTATAACTTTTTTTTGATGTGCTGTGGTGTACCTTTGTCAATGAGACACAAGCCCCGTTGGTGTCTTTGTACGAGAGCAGGGTTAAACATCTGGTCCTCGGTTTAGGGGGAAATGTTGGCTACCTAGTTGCTGGGCGCCGATTCTGTAGGCTTAGTAGTACTTCTACGTCCGCAGGGGTCTCTGGCCTCTCATACCTCGGGGATGCAGTTTGCCATGTAGGTTATAAGCTCTTCGGGTTCCTTTGATGTTTGAAGGGCTTATTCCCGATATATCTCGTATTATTTTGTTGCATCTGTGACTGCTATGTAAACAGATGGCGCTGTACAAGTAAAGATATGCGTACATACACGTGAAACCGTACATTTTTATGACACGTACCATTACTGACCAGAGGTTTGCATCAAATTGCTTCAGGGTGCTGAGAACTCCTAACCCATTACTGGTCAAACCATCACAAGTCATGGACTAGATCAGAGGTTCCCAGCTCCAATCATCAAGGACCACTAGCAGTCCAGGTTTAAAGGCTATCATCTCATTGGCCCAGTTGGCCCAATCACTTTGACTGAACCACCGGTGCTCAAGCAGGGGGTATCCTTCAAACCTGGACAGTTAGTGGTCCTTGAGGTCTGGAGTTGGCAACCTCTGGCCCAGGTGTTGTGGCATGGCTGTGAGAGTGTACATTGTGTGGCCTAAAACCATCCTCCTTGTAACCTGCCCAGGTAAACAATGAGTTCATCCTACCATCTGAGAGAGAGAGCTTCACCAACAGGATCCGGGACATTATCCACAGGGTGGAGACTCTGTTAAAGAAAGATGCCAGTGGCGACAGAGAGGAGGATGGAGATGGGCCGGCCACCAGCCCATCCATGTCTTCTGTGCCTCCCAATCTGCAGGTATGACGTCGGACGTTCCAGTAGGAACATTGGTCCAAGGGAAGGGTAGATTTGTCACAGGTTGTGCTTATCAGTGAGACTTGACAGTTATAGTCCAGTGATACATGCTCCAGATTAGCTATCTCCGGGGCGCCGGTTGAATAACTCAACAGCTGAAGGTTTGATAACTAAAGACGGAAGTGATTCTCACGTAGTGGATAAGGTTAAAAAAAAACATTGAGGTCAACCGACATTCAATTCAGATGGTCATCCTTGCTCTGGACCTTGTTGGTGGTCCCTCCGGCAAAGAGGGTCAACGTATTCCAATGACCCTGTTGTCAATACCGTTCTGTGTTGACTTTCTTTCAGGCCGATCTTCAGCTTCAAGAGTTGTCCCGCTCGTTTTCTTCCTCTTCGCTCAGTGGTAGGTACGGAGGCAATCTGCCGGATGTTTCTTTAAGCTCTCAAAGTCCATTCTGGCAAATGATTTCCCACAGTAGCCGTATATGTTTGCACCGTAAAACCCTCATCCGATGACACGGCCAGCAGAGATACGGGTCTCCTGGAAGAGCAGGTGGAAGAATGCAGGGATCTCTGGGGCAAACATGAATGGCGTAGTGGTCAGCGCAGTGCTGCACGGCAGTATCGGGGGCTTGTACTGTACATGCATGAATACATACATAGATACATATGCATGCAGTACATGGTAGATGCATGAGAGACTCCTGCATATGCACACACTGATACACACAGAGCAGGCTGACTCAGATACACACACACACTGATACACACAGAGCAGGCTGACTCAGATACAGCCACACACTGATGCACACAGAGCAGCCTGACTCAGATACACACACACACACACACACACACACACACTGATACACACAGAGCAACCTGACTCAGATACAGACACACACTGATACACACACATACACACTGA
>WSYH01000244.1:178042-213042 GCA_036426205.1 Ascaphus truei | reverse complement strand
CACACAGGGCAGACTGACTCAGATACACACAAACACACACACACACACACACACACACACACACACACACTGATACACACTGAGCAGCCTGACTCAGACACACACACACACACACATACTGATACACACACACACACACTGCCAGCCATGGGAGATTTGGCCAGTTGACCTGTCTTTCTGGGAGACTAGTCTGGGAAGGCCAGTCTGATCCACCAGGGATTTCCAGGGTTCCCAGTAAGCCAGCCTGAGCCATTCCCAGTCATTCCCAGTAAGCCAGTCTGAGCCATTCCCAGTCATTTCCAGTCATTCCCAGTAAGCCAGTCTGAGCCATTCCCAGGAATTCCCAGTCATTCCCAGTAATCCAGTCTGAGCCATTCCCAGTTATTCCCAGTCATTCCCAGTAAGCCAGTCTGAGCCATTCCCAGTAATTCCCAGTAAGCCAGTCTGAGCCATTCCCAGTAATTCCCAGTAAGCCAGTCTGAGCCAATCCCAGTCATTCCCAGTAAGCCAGTCTGAGCCATTACCAGTCATTCCCAGTAATCCAGTCTGAGCCATTACCAGTAAGTCAGTCTGAGCCATTACCAGTCATTCCCAGTAAGCCTGTCCAAGCCATTCCCAGTAAGCCAGTCTAAGCCATTCCCAGTAAGCCAGTCCGAGCCATTCCCAGTAAGCCACGAGGCCATTACCCGTAAAGCCGTCGAGCCATTCCACAGTAAGACCCAAGTCGACCTTTCCCAGTAGAGCCATCCAAGTCCATTCCCAGTAAGCCAGTCAAGCCTTCCCAGTAGCCATTCCAGCCATCCCAGCCCGTCCGAGCCATTCCCAGTAAGCCAGTCCGAGCCATTCCCATAATCAGTCCGAGCCATTCCCAGTAAGCCCCTTCCCATAAGCCATTCCCAGTAACCCAGTCTAGCCATTGCCCAGTAAGCCATCCCGCCATTCCCAGTAAGCCAGTCAAGAGCCATTCCCAGTAAGCCAGTCCGAGCCATTCCCAGTACAGCCAGTCCGAGCCATTCCCAGTAAGCCGTCCGAGCCATTCCCAGTAATTCCGAGTAAGCCATCTGAGCCATTCCCAGTACACCAGGTCTGAGCGATTCCCATTAAAGCCAGTCCGAGCCATTCCCGTAAGCCAGTCCTGAGCCTCCATAATCCCAGTAAGCCAGTCTGAGCATTCCCCAGTAAACCAGTCACCCGTCCGAGCCTTACCAGTAAGCCAGTCCGAGCCCTTACCAGTAATTTCCGCAGTAAGCCATTGAGCCCTTCCCAGTAAGCCAGTTGTCGCCATTCCCAGTAAGCCAGTCCGAGCCATTCCCAGTAAGCCAGTCCGAGCATCCGAGTCCAGTATATTCCCAGTTAAGAGCCAGTCCGAGCCATTCCAGTAATCCAGTCGAGCACTCCCAGTAAGCCAGTCCTCCATCAAGACGCCAGTCCAGAGTCCATTCCCAGTAAGCAAGTCCGAGCCATTCCCAGTAAGCCAGTCGAGCCATTCCCAGTAAGCAGTCTGAGCCATTCCCAGTAATCCAGTCCTAACCATTCCCAGTGAAGCCCGTCCGATATTCGAAGCAGTATTTTCCCCCCAAAGGTAAGCCAGTTCGAGCCATTCATCCAGTAAGGCCAGTCGAGCCATTCCAGTACAGCCTAGCTTCCGAGCCATTCCGAGTGCCATCATAAGCCAGTCGACGAGCCATTCCCAGTAAGCCAGTCTGAAAGGGGGGGGAGCCATTCCCAGTAAGCCAGTCCGAGCCATTCCCAGTACGCCAGTCCGAACCATTCCCAGTAAGCCAGTCCGAGCCATTCCCAGTAAGCCAGTCCGAGCCATTCCCAGTAAGCCAGTCTAAGCCATTCCCAGTAAGCCAGTCCGAGCCATTCCCAGTAATTCCCAGTAAGCCAGTCCGAGCCAACCTATAAACTCCAGGAAACCTTTCTCCGCTATGGAATGTATCCGCCCGAGCTATGAGACACCTTGGCAGAGAGAGGCAAACTTTGTCGTCAAACTTCAAATCTGCTGGGAAAACGGCATTCTACTTTTTTGAGAATTTATCTAAGTTTGAAAAAAGTCGGCTCTATATTTAAAAAAAAAAACAACAAAGATTACAGTAAGCAAACATTAGTCTAAGTGAAAGCATTATTAAATAAATATAATAATAATTATTATTATTATTATAAAGCAAAAACGTGCTTAAATATGCGCAAATCGGGCTAAGTAAAAGGGAAAATTCGTTTAAATCGGTGTTTCGGTGGGTAAAAAAAAAAAAGTGATGGTTACCCTTCACCGTACAATCTACCGCAAAATAAAAATATCACTTGTGAGCACGTCGGAGACAGGTCTGCAGCCCTGCTTCTCACCATAACTTACGGAATGTGGGGTTGAGACCTATTCCAACGTCACGTTCAAAAGCCGGTATAACCTGCCTCACAGTGAGAAGGTTCAAAAGGTCAAAAGAGCTGCCTGTGAGTGGGTTGGCTGGCTCTGCACTTTATCCCGGGCTGTGCTGAAAAAGCTGTGTGATACGGCTGGCAGAAGGTTGTAGGGAACCCATGTTACAATGGACAAGAAGAAAAAGGTGACTGTGTGTGTGTGCTCAATTGCATGTCATTACCCAGAACCCTTTGCTGCAGCAGAAGCACTGTATGCCAAGAGATAATGGGGGAATGGCAGGGTGGCAGGCCTGCCTGAGACGTGAATGGGCTCACACCACGGGAAGCGCACATAAAAAAAAAAAAACCCTAAAATGTTGTGGCGAAAAAAAAAACGGCGAAATAGAGACTTAGGGGGTATTGCGCACTGTGACGCGGTTTTTGAATAACCAAAAGTTCGCACAAACTTTCACGAGTTGGGGGAGAACGCGTACACCCGTCGCAAATTCATTATAATGAGGCGTTGGCCGTCTTTGGGTTGTATGTTCCAGTTGGAACGCTCCGTACACGTCATTTTTTTTCGTCTTGCGTTTCTCTTCCAGATCTGACATGTACGAGTCCCAGCAAAGGAATGAACTCCCTGGGTCAGCACTACCAGAGCAGTCCCGTGTTGGACAATGAGGTCTTTGGGAACGCTGGACCTCTACCCATGTCACCGGACCTTGGCTCCAAACTCTACCTACCAGCCATGTCCATAGGTACTAGACATCTACATAGACATACATTAGCAATAATGTAGCCAAGTTTAGGGCTGTTGTTTCAGAGTTGACAGGTCAGTCCTTCCTAGGGGCAAAGTGTACTAATGGCAGTGACATGGTTAAGGGGTCAGTCCTTCCTAGGGGAAAGTGTACTAATGGCAGTGACATGGTTAAGGGGTCTGCCCCTTCTTTGGTGCAAAGTGTACTAATGGCAGTGACATGGTTAAGGGGTCAGTCTCTCCTAGGAGCAAAGTGTACTAATGGCAGTGACATGGTTAAGGGGGGGGAGGGGAGAGAGATAAGAGGGGGAGAGAGGAGTGATGAGGTTGGTTTTTTAGAATTCCCAAGCAACGCCGGGTACTTTCAGCTTGCATATTGTATTAGAAAGAGGTTACCAGTTGCATCCAGAGAGAGAGGAGCAGGGACCAGTCATGGGTTGATATAGTTGGAAAGATCTCCAGACCATCTTTATTTTACATAAAGAAAAAAAACAATGTTTCGGCCATAACGGCCTTCATCAGGACCCCGATAAAGGGATCTCTGAGCGAAACGCTGTTTTTTTCCTTTCTGTAAAATAAACACTATTTTGTAGAAAACATGCAGCTCGGAGGGCCTGGCGACCGTTCCAACATCGTGAAGTCTCAGTAAGAAATCTCGCAGGACACAGCGCAGGCGCGAGCAACGCTCCATCGAAGTAAACAAGGGAGCGTGGAGCACAGCAAACACACAAAAGAGAGCTGGAGGCAGAGTCAAAAGTGGAAAAGAAATAAAGGTTTATTTACACACAGCACCCGCCCAAAACCTGAAGGAAAACTCGGACGCGTTTTCTGCCGTCGCTGGCGATTTATCAAATGCATCCTACGGGATGCACGCCGGGACGAATCTACTCGCTACTTCATGCAACGTGGGTCCGTGAGTACTTCATCTACCTTCTGTACTGGTTTGTTACCTACAGAGGACGCGTCATTTGGGGTCAGTGAGGTGTAATAAGACAGGAAAGAGGTCTTATCGTTTCAAAAGGACTTTCGTGTGCCGGTGCGGATTCATAACGAGCCCACAGCCTCGTCAAAGTTTCAAGTCCACTGTTAATTTGCTAATGAAGTTGAATTATTTAGCTGCCAGCTGGGGGGGGAAGCAGTATGGTTCTGAACTCTGTTAGTGTTAACACACCACTAATTAATGCGGAAAAATGTCAATATTTCTCCAAACCCCGAGGTCTCTTTGAAGCGTCAAATCTGTAAAACTATCAGTCACTTAAACACATTTCAACTTATTAGTTCCCAAAAAATCATCAATCAGAAATTGTACCGTGCACCTATTTACTGCAGCATTTCGGCCCTTATTTAAAGGGTCAGTCCCTCCTAAGACAAAGTGTACTAATGGCAGTGACATGGTGGAGGGATCAGTCCCTCCTAGGAGCAAAGTGTACTAATGGCAGTGACATGGTTATGGGCTCAGTCCCTCCTATGAGCAAAGTGTACTACTGGCAGTGACATGGTTAAGGGGATCAGTCCCTCCTAGGGGCAAAGTGTACTAATGGCAGTGACATGGTTAAGGGGTCAGTCTCTCCTAGGGGCAAAGTGTACTAATGGCAGTGACATGGTTAAGGGATCAGTCCCTCCTAGGAGCAAAGTGTACTAATGGCAGTGACATGGTTAAGGGATCAGTCCCTCCTATGAGCAAAGTGTACTAATGGCAGTGACATGGTTAAGGGATCAGTCCCTCCTATGAGCAAAGTGTACTAATGGCAGTGACATGGTTAATGGGTCACATTTGGGTAATAGCACCTTTTCACCAAAACTAGAAACCTACTGTATAAGTATTATTAAGTCATTAGTTAAAGTTTGTTTGTAAATCTGGAGAGCTGGGACGTGGGAGCGGTGTGATTTCCTCGGCTGCTCCCTTTTGTCCGAAGTCACCGTGGGCTCATCAAGACTTTGCACAGGGAAAGCCCCCCCCCCCCCCCCCCCCCTCCACCACACCCCTCCCTCCACCACACCCCTCCCTCCACCACACCCCTTATCTTCATTGGCTCGCTGCGAATGACAGGGCGGGGGGGATAAGGGGAAAGAGGACACCTGACTGACAAACACTCCCACAAAGAATTGCAACTTGCAATTAATTAGCAATGAATGCACATCTTTACTTTTAGCGCGGTTAGATTTGTTTAACTCTTTCACTGCCCTTTGGATTCTCCTTCCCACATACCTGGGTGCAGGATTAGGTGGGCGGCGTTCTGGTGCAATCTCGCTGCTCTCCTTGTGAGCTTCAATCAATCGGGCGAGAGGCTCGGACAAATAAATCCGTTCTGTAGTATTAGATCAGGGGGCTCAGCTCCGGTCCTCAAGCCCCCTCCTCCCCCCCCCAACAGGGCAGGTTTTCAGGATATCCCAGCTTCAGCACAGGTGGCTCAATCAGAGGCAGGGACTGATTGAGCCACCTGAGCTGAAGCTGGGGTATGCTGAAAACCTGACCTGTTGGGAGGACTGGAATTGAGCCCCCTGTATTAGATCATGCTTACTGCATTTTTTTTTTTTAATTCAACTCTCAATGCCATTTTTAATGAGTTTTAATATACTGAGCATCCTTTGATTTCTATAGCAGGATTTAGCACACCAAGCGGGGATCATATGTTGCCAATGTTCCCAGCAGTTTGAGCTGCAAACTGCAACAATAGATAACGTTACCGTAGTAATATAAGGATACATCGTAGCTGCTGAGTTACACTGACTGAAGGATTGATTGAAACTGAAAGGCGGCCATTTAGTGAACCCTGGGAAGCCGGATCTTTGCTGACCGATCACGGGAGATCGAATCGATCGGCAGCTTAGGTAATTAGTTTTCAATACCGGTCATCAAAGGCGGCGTATATATTAAAACAAAGTGCAGCGCAGACTGACTATTTAAAGGGGCATTTCTTTAAAACAACCACATTTCCTTCAAATCTCGGGACCAAACCCGGTAATTTCCAGCAACTCTCGGGGTGGTTGAGCTGGCAATTCTGCACATTTTTTTTCGAAAAAGCTTTTTTTTTTTTTTTTTTAATCATTTTTACGGGGGCCTTTTCCTTTCAGTTGTTCTTATCTCAGGGGAGGGAGCCAGGTTTAGCAGCCCGCCTGTAAAAACGACCTCAGGGTTACGGTTATCTGCTGCCGCTCCACAATTTCATTATTACTTGTGTTCTGAGGAGCAAAGCCTTATACCTCCCCGGAGAGAGTCGTGAGAAATTAACGCGGGCTTTAACTTTAATTACAGCATTGATATTCCTCGCACAATAACACTGTCATCAGTCATTTACATAAAGTTTCCGGGCGCGGTGGAGGGACGGCTCGCTGTAATTGTAATGGGTCCTTTCTGAGCATGCATAATGCATTCCGGCTAATTCCGCAGACCGGACACGGAGCGTTTCACGTGGGGAAGGTTTCAGAGCGCCTTGTTATTTCTTATTTTATCTACAGGATGAAGTGTGGAATAGGCGTGTGGCGATATGTGCAATATTATAATATATGTTCACTCCAAATACCTATATAAACATATACATGTTAGAGTATTTATATAAATATATGTATATAATATATGTCAGTGACATGGTTAAGGGATCAGTCCCTCCTAGGGGCAAAGTGCACTAATGGCAGTGACATGGTTAAGGGATTAGTCTCTCCTAGGGGCAAAGTGTACTAATGGCAGTGACATGGTTAAGGGATCAGTCTCTCCTAGGGGCAAAGTGTACTAATGGCAGTGACATGTTTATGGGGACAGTCTATTCTCTAGGGGCAAAGTGTACTAATGGCAGTGACATAGTTAAGGGGTCAGTACCTCCTAGGGGCAAAGTGTAGTAATGGCAGTGACATGGTTAAGGGATCAGTCCCTCCTAGGGGCAAAGTGTACTAATGGCAGTGACATGTTTAAGGGGTCAGTCCCTCCTAGGGGTAAAGTTTACTAATGGCAGTGACATGGTTAAGGGGTCAGTCCCTCCTAGGAGCAAAGTGTACTAATGGCAGTGACATGGTTAAGGGGTCAGTCACTCCTAGGGGCAAAGTGTACTAATGGGGGTTCCTTACAATGTATCTGATCCCCGACTCTCTCTAACAGCGCGCCTGAGATCAGATGCATTGTAAATCCTTCTGTATTTGGTACCATTTTTTAATGACCTGATAATTGCAGGGAACCCTACAAGGACGCCCAGGGAACCCCTGTGGCAAAACACTGCATTAAGGAGACATTATTTCCACCGCAGTGTTGTAATACTTTTATTATCAGTGGATATTGAGCTGCTATAAAAGTCCTGATCCTGGCATGTGAGAACAGAAGTCACAGCGCTAGTCTCACGGTCACAGCTTCCAGTTTTTAGTGACACTTAATAATAATAATAATTAATAATACAGCTCAACCCCCTTATGACGCTGCGCTTGGGGTCCAAAGAATCACACCGCGCTATAAGCGGATCGCGTTAGAAATAATGTACCATTGTATGCATTGTACAATAAAGTATTTAAGACGCCAATAACCGTGTTTGCAAAGTATCAATACATACGATAAATTGGGAGCCGCGCGTACATCGCGATATAAGCGGATCCGCGTTGTAGCGGATCGCGCTATAACGGGGTTGAGCTGTAATAATAACTATATTTCATATAGCGCTTCTCTCCCAGTTACAGCATCACGTGCGGTACCCAGCACATAGGATTGTTACTCCCACAGTCCCTGCCCTGTTGAGCTTACAATCTATGCCTGAGGCACAGGGAGATAAAGTGACTTGCCCTAGGTCACATGGAGGTGACACGGGGAATTGAACCAGGCTCCCCTGGCCCACCACTCATTGTTTACAGTCGGTAGCTTTACTCCCTGGCTCCTTCACTTGGGCGACAAATGCTGCAGGTGTCCCGGAGAGAAAGAGAGCGGCCTTGTGCCAACCGCTTTGATCAAGTGAGCTTCCGCTGCCATCACTCAAGAAGCTGGGTGACCCAGCCAATGTGGTCTGGGGCGTGTGCCAGGTCTCTGTGCCAGCCTCGCTGGTCCCATGATCGGCAGGTAGGGGACGCCCTGTACACACCGTGTCCTTAGCTTCAGGTGACGCTGCCTTCTTCATTGGAGAGGCACGTGGAGACCCAGCTCTGTTTGTCTTATTACCTAATCGCGTGGCTGTGGGGGGGGGTGGGTGGGAAGACACGGATGTTACTGAACGATTCAGGATGTGACTTTGCCAGTTGTGCGAACTTTGTGGCTTCATTTGGGATGCAGCAGGGCCCCCTGCTTTTCGGCGTTCCGCTCATACAGCGGTACCGAGAAGTGGGGCCGCCATGTCTGCGCAATGCGCAGGACGGGGGCTGCCGAGGTCGCGCATGCGCAGAACGGGGGGGGGGGTGCCGAGGTTGCGCATGCGCAGAACGGAGGTCGCGCATGCGCAGAAGGGGGGATTGCAGGTCTGCGCATGCGAAGATGCAGAAAATCACCCCCCCCCCTCCCCGCCCGAAAAGCTTATATTCTAACACTGGCGTCTGAGGCATGTGGTCGCCAGGAGAGTCGGGACGGGGATGCCAACCGGAGTCACCCACTTCAAAGACTTGCTTTCAGTGCTTAGCATTATGTAGGATTTCTCTTCCCCCTCCGTGCCCCGGCCGCATTCTGTTTTGTGTCGGCTCTCACGTCCAGTGCCCTGCACACACCGGTCTCCGTTACCTTGCTGCTCTCTCCTCGCCTAAAACCTTTCTCCCGCTCTGCTCCCCACCTGTGGGTCTCCCTCCCTCTCCGTATACACCCCGGCACCATCTCTCCCCACCTTCCAAACCAACACTCGCGACCTTCTGCATGAAGCATCTCAGTAGCCTGGGACGTATGACCACTTCTGCCCACACCCACCATCAAGGCCAGGCACTGCCACCCACTGCACTTACTCCTTTCCCCTGCTGTCTCTGCAAGTCTTGCCAACTTCCCCACTTAGATTGTAAGCTCTGTGGTCCAGGAATTTCCTTTTCCCATCATGTGGGTGTATTTGCGATGTCGTTTTTGTACGATAGCACCCTGTTACAGATTGCCCCCGAGTCATTTGTACTGCCCGTGGGATGAATAGTTCTTTTGAAAGCTACTTGTATAGTCCCCGAATATATTTGTATATAGTTATCATATCCCCTCTTAGACGCCTCTTTTCTAATGTAAATACATCTAATTTAGCTAGCCTCTCCTCATAAGTTAGAATGTGCATCCCCTTTATTAATTTGGTGGCTCTTCTCTGCACTCTCTCTAGTTCCAGAATGTCTTTTCTAAGGAGTGGTGCCCAAAATTGTACTCCATATTCAAGGTGTGGTCTTACTAATGCTTTGTAAAGGGGCATAATTATGTTTACTTCCCTTCCATCCATTGCCCGTTTGATGCAAGATAAGATCTTGTTTGCCTTTGCAGCTACTGCCTGACTTTGGGCACTATTGCTAAGCCTGCTGTCTACCAGCACTCCTAAATCCTTCTCCATCAAGGATTCCCCCAATTTATCCCAATTTAATGTGTAAGTCGCCTGTTTATTCTTGCCTCCCAAACGCGTAACCTTACATTTATCTGTATTAAACCTCATCTGCCATTTACCTGCCCACGTTTCCAGTCTCTCCAAGTCCTTCTGAAGAGAAATTACATCCTGCTCCGATTCAACTACCTTAAACAATTCAATGTCATCAGCAAAGAGGATATTCTGTATTCTAATATGAACGTTTTTGGAGCGATCCAGTGGGGTTACATTGCAGATGGTAACGCAACTCCTGATGCCTCCATCCCTTTGATGTATTACGACCATGTACGGTTCTCCCTTGCGATAGACACTAATTATAGTCAATCTCATGGATGTGTTCTTTTATTGAGTTTTCTGTCTCCCCAGAGCTGCATGATGGGGGGACCTTGTTGTCTTGAAGTCCTACATTGCAGGGATCTGCCAGTTGAGAAATCTTGTCGTTGTAACCTGCTTCTGTTTCTTGCGTAGGTTCACCGGTGGCAGCCAGCAGAACTTGGCCGTCTTTCGAGAACGCGCCCAGCCCGGCCGTACCGTTCCCAACAAGCTATTCCATGCCAACCTCCCAGACCTTCCCGCCGGCGGCTTTCAGCTCCCTGCAGGCTGGCAACTACCTGTCCTCCCTGCCCCAGCACATGATGCCCCCATCTTCAGCAGGGGCGATGGCCTCCCAGAACCCTCTGTTTCCCAGTCTGATGAGGCCTGCCGTCAACCACCCGAATCCCTTGCAGCACATGCTAAGCAGCGGGATGGTGCCGCAGACTATGAGCAATGCGGTGTCGGCCTTGGCGTCGAGTTCCCCAACAGCCACCCAGTGGTCGGCCACCACGCCCATGTTCTCCTTGGCCAACGTCTTATCCCTGGCTATGAGCATGGCACAGACCTTGTTGCCGCCAGCTTCTCCAGTTACCACCCTGCCTCAAGGAATGTCAACGGGAGGACCACTCTACCCCCAGCTGATGTCAGGACACGTTCAACCTCCGCTGATGTATCCAACACATTACTCCCCACCTCCGAGTCCAGTGAAGGTTGCCCAGGGCCAGTGCCCTTACATGTACCCGGACCCCACCCACACCAGTGGAATGTTTCTCCAGAACATGCCTACTCCGAATTTTTCCAATGCAGGTGGTCCCTTCTCCCAGCCTTTCTTCCCTCAAGAACCCGGTCCACCCAGCGGAATGTTTGCCCACCCCATGCCACCTCCATGGACATCCGTGCCGCCTTCACCGGGGATTGCCCGGGACATACCAGAGCTGCCTCCAATGCTCGGAAACTTGAATGAGGGGACCACCGCGCCCCTTGGAAATCAGACTTCCGAGACTGTCGCCGGGCAGACTGTGAGCAACCCTGTAAGCATTCGATTTTATTACGGTGATGGAGTAGCAAAGTAAGATTGATTCCCGGGGCTTCATAAAAAGCAGCAGTACTGGCATAACCAACCCACCCTTAGAGGTTTCAGTACCATGTAGGCGGCCAAAAGAACCAACCCAATCCAATTGGCTTCCTTAAACTTATCTAACCGTGCTAAAAGCTCGATGTTCATCACACATTGCATTTCCTGGGGGGGGGGGTCCACTGAATGGGGGGGGGGGGGATTTGTCAATCGAGTGTTTTCTTTCCCTTATCCAACCCTGTCCTTATCAGAGAGCCAGTGAAGATAAGGGGAGGAGGGGGAGAGGGGGCTTTGCCTGCGCAAACTCATGTTGAACTCACACAGCGATATCAGACAGAAGGGAGCAGCCGGAGGAAATCACCCCGCTCCCAAGTCTCAGCTCAGCAAACAAAACATATTTATAGGGGTCAGATTTGGTTTTAAAAAAAAGGGCACGTTACCCCTAGGAGAGACTGACCCCTTAACCATGTCACTGCCATTAGTACACTTTGCCCCTAGGAGAGACTGACCCCTTAACCATGTCACTGCCATTAGTACACTTTGCCCCTAGGAGGGACTGACCCCTTAACCATGTCACTGCCATTAGTACACTTTGCCCCTAGAAAGATACTGAAGTACCCCATTAACTATGTCACTAGTCCATTAAGTAACAACTTTGCCAATAGGAGCTGACCCCTTAACTCATGTCACGCCTAGTCACTTGCCCTAGGAGGGGACTGACCCCGTTACCATAGTCACTGCCATTAGTACACTGTTGACCCATAGGAGGATGACCCCTGAACCCCTGTCACTGCCATTAGTATACTTTGCCCCTATCAGGGGGAACATGAACCCCTTAGACAGACCATTGTCCACTCAGCTCATTAGTACACTTGCCCTAGGAGTAGACTGATCCCTTAACCATGTCACTGCCATTAGTACACTTTGCCCTAGAGAGACTGATCCCTATACCATGTCCTGCCATTAGTACACTTGTCCCTAGGAGAGAACTGACCCCTTAACCCGTCACCTTCATTAGCACACTTTGCCCTGGAAGACCTGACCCCTTAACCATGGTCACAGTCCATTAGTACACTTTGCCCCGTAGACACTTGACCCCTTAATCATGTCACTGCCATTAGTAAACTTTTGCTCTTAGAGAGACTGACCCCTTAGACCCTGTCACTGCCATTAGTACACTTTGCCTTTAGGAGGGACTGACACTTAACCATGTCACTGCCATTAGTACACTTGCGCCCTAGGAGGACGGACCCCTTAACCATGGTCAATCTGCCATTAGTACACTTTGCCCCTAGGGAGGGACTACCCCTTAACCATGTCACTGCCTTAGTACACATCTTTGCCCCTAGGAGAGCTGACCCTTTACACAAGTCACTGCCATTAGCCACTTGGCCTCGTGAGGGACTGACCCACTAACCCTGTCACTGCCATTAGATACACTTTGGCCCCTAGGAGAGACTGACACTTAACCATGTCACTGCCTTGATTGACACTTTGCCCATCAGGAATGTGACACACCTTAACCAGGTCACTGCCATTAGTACCACTTTGCTATAGGAGGCACTGACCCCTTACCATGTCACTGCCATTAGTACCTTGTGCCCCATGGGAGGGCTGACCCCTTAACCAAGTCACTGCATTAGTTACACTTTGACCCCTAGGAGAGACTGGCCCTTTTAAAGATTGAATTGCAAAGTCTCTTTGAACAACTTGTGGATCCGTTCCTTTCAGTAATTCTCTTCCTTAGAAAAAAAATCAATCCCCCCTTAAATAAACATTTTGAGTTATTTCCCGCCCGTCTAATCTTTACCTTTTGGGCCCATGGAATTGTAATCTGATCCGGTCATTATTAGTAACCCAATAAACAAGTCCCTAACATAGGTTTTCATTGGTCATATAGGGTACTGACCCCTGGGTATATCCATGTTACAACGCGTATAGTACTGCTGCTTTGAAGACACAATCCTATCAGTGACATGAGTTGTCGTTGTGATGAAGCAAAATGTGACAGGCCCTGTCGGCCATTTTAAACACCCGTTATGTCATTGCCTGATGTTGTAACACAGCATTGATTGTAGACGTAGGTAACATTGTCGAATGTACAACACAAGAGTGTTTTTGAGTTAAGGTTGGGGTGGGGGGGGGGGGGGATTACATTCAGGATAAAAAGGGAAAACAAAGACAAAATATATTTTGGGGTGGGAACTGACACAGAACCAATTCATCTTTAGACTTTATCAGAATAGACTTTAACTGAATAATGACCAACATTTGTAATATCATTTATATTTTATTACAGACCTATGGAAATAGAAAACAATTCAGTTTATATACATATTATTATTATTTTTTTATATCAATGTATACCAGAGACCAGTCGCTATTTTGTACGATAAAGAGATTAGGGTCTGTTTTATGTTGAGGCATTGCAACATGGAGGGTGTATTTTGGCCCCATACGCTGCTTTTGGCAGGGGGACGGGGCAATCGCATTTGACCGACTCTGGTTGTCCGTCCTGTTGCATTCTGGGACGGTTTGAGCCAGAGAATCGCGATTGGCAGTTTAAGTACAAGGGGAGGTTTTTTTAAATAACTGCTCTAGGGGGGAGGATGTAACAAGGTATGTTCTGCGTGGGGAGCAAGAATCCGGGCAGCCCTAGTACTTTACAAATATATACAGTAGAAACGCGTTGGCAGGGGGAGTGGAAACGATCATTGGAGCACTCCGTACCTTAACACCAAGGGTGAATGTATCATGGTAAGGAGTGAGTGAACACAGTGATACAAGTATAAATTAATGCTTTATGCCTTCCAAACACTATAACATAGATACAACACACACACACACACACACACCCACACCACACACACCACAAGAACAAAGACATAACATAGATAGACAGAGAGAGAAACACCACAGAGACAGAAACATAAAGTAGACAACACAAACAGATAGAGAGAGACACACACACGCACACACAGTCCACAGACAATATATAGCAGAGATACACACACACACATATAAAACATAAAAGACACACAAACAGATATATATATAAATAATATAGATATATAATAATAATATATATATATATAAGAGCCACACACACACACACAACATATATATATATATAATCATAGATAATATATAAATATAATATATTCACTAAGTCACCCACCCACAGAGAGAGGGCAATGGGGAGCAGAGATAGGGGGTGAGTGGACAGATAGGGGGAGGGGACCATTCAATCCGGGCAACGCCGGGGGTATATTCAGCTAGTATATATTTATATATAAGTGATATATAATATATATATATGATATATAGATTACCACACACAAAATATAATATATATAAACCTACACACATACATACATTACATACATACATACATATACATACATACATACGTACGTACGTACACACGTGTGAGCAAAAAGTGTTGTGAGCTCCTTAGGCCTTTTCACATATTTCAAACCTCAATGATATAGATCTTAATACTAACTTCTAATAATAGATAAAGATAAGCTGATCAAACAAATGGACACAATGTGACACCTTTTAACATTTATCCACAATTGATTCAACATTCAATATCCACGTGTGAGAAAGTCTGTGACCCTTTAGATTCAGTGACGGTGGCGCCGCCCTTGAGTAGCAATGACTTCAACTGCGGCTTGTTCTGTCGCTCGCCAGTCTCTCACATCGGGTCTGCGGAATTTGGGCCCTTCCTCCTTACAGAACTGCTTCCAGTCAGTAACATTTGAGGCTTCTTGCCTGGACAACCTCGCTTCAGTCCTCCGCAGACATTTCAATGGGTTAGGTCCTATTTTGACTAGGCCATTCTAAAATGTGGATTTCTATTTCTTCTGTCTGCCGCCATTCTTGTTAGATCTGCTTTTATTTTTAGGGATCACTGTCCTGCTGCATACCCACTTTCCTTCAGCCTCACGGACGGCTGGCCTGACATTCTCTCTAGAGTCTTCTAATACAGCCCAGAATTCATGGTTGTGTCAATGATGGAAGCCGTCCAGGTCCTGAGGCAGCAAAGCAGCCCCAAACCCTTACACCCCACTGCCATGCTCGACGGTTTGGAAACGAGGTTCTTCTGTTCGAAGGAGCTGTTTGTTTTTTGCCGACATACGTTTCTCATTGAAGCCAAAAATTTCTACCTTTGACTCTTCTGTCCAGAGAACATTGTTCCAGAAGTGCTTGTGGATCATATATGTGCTCTTTGGCAAATTCAGAAGTGCAGCAATGTTCTTGTTAGAGAGTTTCCTCTGGCTATCCTTCCATGAACACCATTCCTGGTCAGTTTTTTTCTTGACTTGAGTCATGAAAACGCACATTAGCGGGGCGACAGTGGCCTGCAGATCCTTGGATGTTATCTCGGGGGTTCTGGTGGGACTTCCTGATGATTTACCGGTTTGTTTCTGTAGAGATACGATAGGTCGGGCCCGCTCCTGGATAGAGGGACTGTGCTCTTAACTTTCTCATTTGTCGGGACTGGATTGTGAGCCCCAACTCTTAGAAAGGGTCTTGTAACCCTTTCCAGACTGATGAGCATCAATACTGCTTTTCTGGGTCCTCTTCTTTTGATCGTGGGATGACGTTTTCCACACCCCGTGTCGTGAAGACCAAACACGCACACGTTTTGGATCTTCATATAGGGTGGGGGCCTCCCAAACTCACCCCTGAAGAATCTACCTAATTATTTAAACACCTGGTTCAATTACCAACCCCCTTTAAATACTTAGCGATAAAGCCAGGGTTTTCACTTACCTTGTCACACCCCGACTCTCTTACTTCGCTCACGTTTGTCTAATTCCTACATCATTTGTTTCAAAAAGACAGGGAATTGGTTAATATAAACCCTAGGTGGATATTTTAGAAAGACTGGGTTTTGATTCAAGACGGGATCATGGAAAAACAGTGGAATTTCTCTAACTATTATTGGGTTCTAAAAACTTTTTCTCGCCACTATATATTATATATATAGTATTACTTATATAAATATATTATATATATAATAATATATATATATATATATCATATGATACTATACACAACACACGTGCACGCGCACCACACACTATAGATACTAATATGAGGTATATTAGTTAATATAAGAATATATAGTTATAGCAGTTGTTGACAAAGCACCAAAAAATCTAACTCGGCCACACAAAAAAATCTACGTCGGCGGCACTAGTACCAACGTGTGCTGGCTTGGGCCACTATTTACTCTGTACTCGTCCCGGGGTTAATCCACTCGCCCGTGGCGATGTGCAAATGATTAGGTTTGTCGAACACTGTATAATATATATAATATATAAGTATATATATTTAGATAATATATAGTAGAGATTATATACACAGGGCATACACACAGACTATTTAGACAGTATGTATATGACATTTAGAGGGTAATATATACATATATAGATATATAGATCTAAATATATATATATATATACACACACATACAATGCTGTGTATACTACAGCACTATGTTCTTAAAATGTATATTATTTATTATTGATTATTGTTATTATGTTTAATGGACTGTTTATGCCCTTTTCACAACCGCAGTGCCAGGTCCTTAGCCACTGTGAGATAAGTGAGCGTGCGTTGTTATTGTATTACGGCGCGTTTAATGTGGCACACTGCATGCTGGGACTTAACCGGGGCGCTATATAAAGGGGCACCGCGACAAGTTATTTTAGTGCCGGCTGCTGATGCCCCGCCTCCTCTCCACCCGGGGACCAATGGGCGCTCAGAAAGACTGTGATGGGTGGGCTGGCTGAGGAAGATGGGAACTTAATGTTCCTTTACCAGATATCCTAATATTTCCGGCTCTTTTATGTTAGATCCCAATATTCACTATCGGATCCTTTAACACTAAATCCCAATGTATCAAGTCTCCTAACACTTGATCCCAATCTTTCAGGTCCTGGAGCACTCGATCCCAATCTCTCAGGTCCTGAAACACTCGATCCCAATATTTCAGGTCCTGTAACATTCGATCCCAATCTTTCAGATCCTGTAACACTCGATCCCAATCTTTCAGGTCCTGTAACACTCGATCCTAATCTGTCAGGTCCTGTAACATTCAATCCCAATATTTCAGGTCCTGTAACACTAAATCCCAATCTTTCCGGTCCTGTAACTCTCGATCCCAATCTTTCCGGTCCTGTAACACTCGATCCCAATCTGTCAGGTCCTGTAACACTCGATCCCAATATTTCAGGTCCTGTAACACTAGATCCCAATCTTTCAGGTCCTGTAACACTAGATCCCAATCTTTCCGGTCCTGTAACACTCGATCCCAATCTGTCAGGTCCTGTAACATTCGATCCAAATATTTCAGGTCCTGTAACACTAGATCCCAATCTTTCAGGTCCAGTAACACTCGATCCCAATATATCAGGTCCTTTGAAACGAGATCCCAATATTTCAGGTCCTTTAACACTCGATCCCAACAATTTCGTCAGGAGAGAGTCTCATTCATGGGGAAGAGATCCCCATTCAATCGCAACATTGATTCCTCTTTGGACTTCAATGGCTTCTACCGCCCTCATGGTCAACTCCCTATTGGCGTGGGCTGAGATTTCGGATAGTTCAGAAAGTGGCCCCCGTTGATTGGAAGGTTTATAGGAAGGCGATGCTGACCGTGGTCTTCTAGAATGGTATGAGTAAAATGTTGACTCTGGTAGAAATGAAGGTGGCACCGTCACAAGGATGGTTGGTGGTCCATGAACTCAAACCGCGTTGGCATCATAAAGTAGCAACAACGAAAGTGGCACGGTTACTTTCATTGGTCGAAACAGAGGGCAGCCATTTTGAATGTGATGTCATTGTGACACATGTCTGGATTGAAAAAAAAAAAAAAAACTTTATTTGGTGACAATTACATTTTTTTTTTGAAAGAATTTTTTTTTTTTTACAAATAAAATGTAGAACGATGCCTGTCTTGGCCTGTGTTTTATACTGAAAATATATATGGCAATAAACGGAGGTGGGCCTTTTAAATGCGCTAATAAAAACAAGGATATTACTGCACACCGGATACGGCAAAATATTTATATTCGCCGGTGCTCCTGGTATGGGAATCGCTGCCTGTACTCCCAAGTTTCTGGTTACTTGGCTCAATAAATAATTCTTTTGCAGAAATCCGTGGTACTTTTTTAAATGCGTACCACAATAAATGGTATTACCCAGAACCCTCCACTGATCCCTCCTCATTGAAACAGCAGTTCCTCCTACTTGATTTCTAAAATATGTATATATATATTTTTATTGGTGAGGTAGAGGTGTTAAAAGGCTTTGTAATGCTTTCCCCCCGGTGATTCTTTCCTTGCATATGTATGCTTTTTTTGTCCACTTTTAAAATGGCTGCCACTTCCTCTAAGAGTGGTAATGGGAATAACGCCCGTGGGATAGAAACCAAAGACAAAATGGTTATTTTAAAGAGGACTTGAAGGAACTGCTGCTTTAATATCGATTTTTAAGTAGCCCGACAGTGCCAGCCAATCAGATTGCAAGATTGAGCGGCATGTCCCTCCACCCCCTCCGCTCGGGGAGAACTTTGGTAGCAAATCACAATTTGGGCTATACCACTGTGGAAAAGCAGGAGAGGGGTGGTATTTCCCTAGGGGTATTTCATTGTTCTCGCAAGTGGAGATCAAGCATGGTTGGTGCAGGGCAATGGTGTTCCAGACACAAGTTACTTAGGGCAACTGCCCTATAGTCTACAGAGACTGGGGTGGCTTTGTGTGGAGTAAGGTCTCCTTATCCTGGTTATTACTCAGAGTAAAGTAGACAATAGATCCAAGAGGCAGGTTGCTCTCAGGATTGGCATATCTTCCATACTAGTCACTTACTTGCTTCCTAATCTCCACCCACATCCTTGCTTTGGAGGAGACATCTCAACTCAACTGCAGTCCTCACAGCCTACCAGACTCCCCAAAGAGTTGAGCTCTCTGGTACAGCAACAAACCCTTGTTCTTCACTAGTCATAGACTGCAAAGGAGTACCATGAGGACTGTCCTTATGAGAGTACGGCGTCGGCTCAATATTTGCTTCTACACTTGGGAAGGACAGACATGTCCAGAGTTATCCTGATCCAAAGCTTAACCTCAGTTGTAGGTCTTCCATCTCCAGCCAACATGGATCTGTCTTCTGTAGACCGTGCAAGAGAAGAAAGCCGTATCCTTCCTCCGAGATACCATGACCATCTCAAGAGTCATCCATTCATACGGAGGGGGTTTTAGCAAGGCCATTCCACCAAAGACTGACAATTACTCCCATAAATGTTCTTCGGTGCCTGGGTTTGACCTTGAGGTCCAGAAAAAAGTTGACGGGAAAACTAAACCGGGAAAAATGACCGTACCATTAGGAATTTGTGTTTTTTTGTAGGGTGAAATGTGCTGGAAACCTAAGCAAATAGAGAAGTGTGGGGGTACCCCATCCTTGTTGTTTCTCATAATTGCAGAATCACTTCAAAACTAGGACCCAGAACTAAAATAAGGCAGCAGACTTGGTTCCCAAGTTCCCCTACCAAAATAGCCCTGACATTAGGATTCTGTACTAATGTCTATATACAATTTTGTCATTAGTGTGACTGCCAGTCCATAGATAAAGGGTTTACACCCAAATTTACTAAGCCAGAGGTAGCCAACTCCAGTCCTCAATGGCCACCAATAGGTCATGTTTTCAGGATATTCCTGCTTCAGCACAGGTGGCTCAGTCATAATGACTGGCCTGTTGGTTGGCCCATGAGGCCTCGAGTTGGCCACCCCTGTCCTAAGCAGTCTTCTGCTTTAAGACACCTTCCGACATTGGGAGACACCTTACTGCCCATTGGTTTGATGGGGCTGTAAGATGTCTTGCAGCGTCCAAAGGTGTCTTACAGGAGAAGACTGCTTAGTCAACTTGGCCCTGTTTATGAGTAGCTAAAGATTAGTAAGAGTTCAGGCTTTCCTATTCCTGTACCCAAGACCTGAGCCCTGGTTAGGTAGACCCAACTGACGGGAGAAGAGTGTCGTAGAAGGAGGAGCGGGGTGTGAAGGCCACAAGAGAGAAACCACAAGAAGATTATATTTTTGTTGCACCGATAAGCAAACAATCATTAGCAATCTGAGCAAGCTGGCCATAAAAAGGTACATGAGTTGAAGAGAAGCTATAAACGGCGTCATGAATGCAGCTTTCAGCCTTCAGATATACACCAGATGTCCTGTTATTTGGGTAATGGTATGATAAAGAAAGGAGGAAGAGTGAGGTTGTAAACCAAGATAGCTACTGCGCCTCTAAATGTATAGCTCTACATTCCACCGTAAGACCTTCATAAAGTCAACTTCGACGCAATGCTAAATTCCTGGATGCTACAGTCTTGTGAAACTGTGAAGACCCTGCGTCTCTCAGAAGGTTCTGCTTCCTTGTTTAGTAATGTCAACCCAATGTGGGACTGCAAATGGGGTGTCTGTTCAATTAAAAGGCTAATGAATCGCTTCAGAATTGTGGAGGAGTGGAACATTCGAAAGAGCTCCTCATAGCATATGTAGTCAGGGAAGAGGGTGTTTGAGTAGAGTGAGGCATGCCTGATTGGGTTCTTGTAGACAGGACCGGCTAGGGGGTCTTGTGCAAACTGTGAGCGCAGGGCCTCTTACACTTCCCTGTTGCATCGGTGGCACCGGAAGGAGCCCACCAGGGGGTTCCTGACATGGACGTCGGGCCCAGTTTCCTTGATCGCCGCCTGGGTGGGCTCCCTCCATCGACGACGTCGCTCCTGCTCCCGCCACCAAGCCGGCACTGCTGGTAGAACAGGGCTACTGAAGAGATAAACCCTGGTCTAGATGCAGATCTAGGGGCCTATGTATCAAAGCACAGAAAGACTTGTGACGCGCTGCATCAATTGCGCTCCAAAATTGCATCATATGTACCTAATTTGATGCTTCAGTCTCATAAATACGGTGCCAATTTTTAAGCTTAAGTTGACGCACCTCAGTGTGGCAGATTTTTTAAAAAAAAAGGTATTATAATCTGTGCGCCATGTAACTCCTCCCTAACTCCTCATTTTGACACTACAAACAAGCCGACGCCCTAAATACATTGGCGCCAATTTAGCTCCAACATTGCCTTGGTACATGGGCCCCCTAGAGTCTACTTTACCGGGACCGCACCGAAAAAATGTTCTGTGAGCGGCTTCTTTGTCTCTGATCCACAGCTCAGAACTGGACTGGAAAGCAAGAGAGGTCCTGCCATGTTCTTGGACCTTTTAGATAATAAGTTGACAGAAGGTGGACTGGTGAGCAGTCATCACCGTGTTGATTTACGGGTTCTCTGTCTCATTTTCTTTCAAGGTACGACCCATTGCTTCTGGATGGAGACCTCCGTTGACCGTGCTCCCAGCCACAAATCTGTCATCAGGTCTTCTCGCCAACGGTAAGCCTAAGTTACTATAACTTTGTTGCCTTCACTTCTAATACTGAAACAAAGCTAAAGTTCTCCATCTGGATTCCGCCCCTTTTTTTTGACATGGGTTGGAAGTGGGGCAGTTGTACCCCGTTTAATTTCAGCTCTGGGGGAACTCCCATTCGTTCCCGACATACACACTGGGAAATGTGACGCCCGGTACTTCCTGGTTCTTTCAATCCATACCTCACGCGGATCAGTAGGAAGCCGCGGCAGATGACGTGGCGGCTTCCTATTGGCCCACGTGATGCGGGAGATTCGAACCGCCATTTTGTTTGGGGGCACGCTAAGAACGCTACTTTCCCAGAACCAGGGGGGAAACCGGAAGCTGAAATGAATTTGATTCACCCCCGGGACCCCCTGCTTTCCCATCCTTGTACACAAAAAAAAGGGGAGGTCAGATTAAAACAGAGTAGGGGGAACCGCACATATTTACTTAGATTGTAAGCTCTATATATATCGCTCTACCTATTTCGAAGTTACGGTACCTGTGTTTTTAGGTCTTCTTCCACTTCAAGTACATTCTTGTCAGTGGTGCTAGAAGAGGAGAACCCCGGTTGTCCATCTCTGAGAACCTTCAGCTGATTGGATATATATATATATATATATATATATAATAATATATAATACTATATATATATATATATATATATATATATATACACACTAACCAGATGTAAAGCAAAAATGTTAAATAGATCCAAAAGTCAAAGTGTGATGTAGGTACTCTCTGATAAGTCTCTCTGATAAGCCTCTTTAAAGTCTTCATGGAATACAGTTCTGGTGAAGCAGAGCAAGTTGGAATATGTAGCAGAGGTTGCCATGTGGACACTCTAGTATAGGCTTTTGGGCCTTGTTAAATGAAAATGTTAAATAAATTCAATAACAGCTGGGGAAAATACAAAGCAGGCTGGTAATCCTGCATCATATGTAGGTCACTTTCAAGATGGTTCCTTTCGAGGGGAAATGTACATACAGTATGACATACTCAATTTGTGTCCCTTTGTGCTATTTTCACAGAGGCTCAGCCAAAGGTCGTAGGAAGGTTCCACGTCACCATATCCAAAGATTCCACCGACCATAACTCTGACTGCGATCTGAACAGCAGTCCAGAGACGTCTCTGAACTTGGGCACAAAGTCCCTAGACACCACTTCTGAGCTGTACGAGACTGCGTCCTCGGACACGGAAATCAGCACAGATGAGGCAACCGAGGGAAATGATTTATCCGAACCTGAGATCTTCACTCACAATGGGACAGACGAGGCTATGAGGAATCTCAACAGACAGGACAGCAGCTCAGAATCTGAGGCCTTGAGCCATGATCGGCCTGAAGACTATGTTGATGACAGCGAAGGATTGACAGCAGTGAGCAACAACTTTGATGCTGAAGACATCGGCCCATGTGTCAACAACAACAGCACCACCACCGAAGGTGACTTTGAGGACCATAACCAGGCCGGAATGGTCGTGAATGGGGAAGGAGTGGACAGCACCAACGTCACAGCAGTGACTGATGTGAAGGAAATGAACACGAGGTCTTCCAGCGAAGAGGAGAGCATGGAGAAGACCCCTCAGCAGATTTCCACGGTCCAGGTCTGGCTCCACTACACGAGAGGCATCACCTACCTCAGCAGTGATGACACAGAGAGCGAGGGCGAGGAGATATTTGAGGAGTTGCAGCACCTCAGGCAGAAGTAAGTTTTGAGGGGTTAATAGTATTTTTTTCCTGATGTCCGCCATAGTAGAGTTTTCTACTCTATGGAGAGATACAGTATAAATTCTCACGAAAGTGGTGATCATCTGTAGCGATCTTCTATGGTCCCATCTGGAGGACTGGCATCCCGCTCGGTGGTCCGGAGTCGATGACCCAATCAGCGGGTAAAGGTAGTCCCAACCCGTCCAGGGGAGAGTGATACAAAGTAGGCAATTGGGTATCCAACCAAAACGATGATCGTTTGTTTGCCACTGATGGTGGCCGCTAGTGTCTTGGAGCACAGCTGCTCCCGAAGGTGTGGGGACGTAGCACACAGCCATCCGGGTCCCAACGCGTTTCGTCAGTTGCAGCGTGACTTCATCAGGGGAAACTATATGTGTGTATATATATATATATATATATATATATATATACACAGTGAAAAGTGGAGTGAATTTAGCTTGTAGTTTGTAAACCTTTTTATAAATATATATAGTTTATATAAAATAGGATCTCATACCCCATTGTCAAAATTAAAAGGGGGTTCACGAGTTTGAGGGCCACTTCTAAGCAGTCCTGTGTGGTTTTCCTTTGCAGACACATGTCCGAAGTGCAGATGTTGCAGGCTCTGCAGAAGAAGGAGATTGAAGAACTGTACTACAAGATGGGGAAAGTGCCTCCCCCGGGAATCATGTCTCCAGCGGCCATGCTATCCAGCCGACAGAGGCGCCTGTCCATGGGCAGCTTCAACCCATCACGGAGGAACAGCCTGCAGAGGCTGGAACTTCTGCCAGCCACAGGTAAACCCATCCTATAAGTGTCCTCACAAACCAGTTTAACCATCCAGTGCTATTCAGCACAGAACTTACGATTGTGCCCCCCCCCCCTCCCCCTCCTAGCTGTATCTCTCATGGAATGCTCCAAAATGGAGCACTGTGATTGGCTCCGGCTGTTGTCACGGATACAACGAACCTATCCGTTCTTAGCTTCGCTTAGAATGTTCCATTCCACCACATTCCAGGGGCGAGGGGGAGTTCCGGCTTATATTTTAGTGTCCAACAGCACGTAGCTAATTTCGGGTGGGTTAACCCCGTCGCCACCAGCAAAGGGGTTTGTAAGGGGTTAGTGGAACTAACTTCTTATACCGTGATGGGTATCTCTTTATAGAAGAAAGGGGTATCTTTTAGAAAGTTTATTTTATTTTTTTTACAATAAAAAGAGCTTTGCCCTGGTGTTTAATAAAGATATCAAGAGATCTTTTGCAAATCAGACCTCATGTTGATCCCATGACATCACATGTTGATCCCGTGCAATCACATGTTGACCCCATGCCATCACATGTTGATCCCGTGTCACCACATTTTCTAAGCCTCTCCAGCCACTGTGACCGGCGTCACCTCTTGTGTCTTCCCTTGGATGTTTGCTTCCTGACTGCTAACCCCACCCCCTCCCCTCGGTGTACCTATCATCTTCGCAGGAATGAAGAGGAAGAATTCGGTAAGCGGGAGCAGCACGGGCTCCCAGGAGCAGACTCGGAACAAGGGGGTCAAGTTTTCCGGAGACGTCACTAGAATGGTGAGCAAGACGAGGCGGTTGGGCGCCCTGGGGGAGGCGGGCGGGGGGAGAGTCGTAATGAGATGCTGAGCTTTGAGGTTCTCTGTGACGGAACCTCAGTGCTAAGGTCACTGCCTTTGGGATTTCGAACTGGACATCACCCACTTCAGTGATCGTTGGGCAAGTCACGTTATCTCCCTGCGCCTCGGGCCATCAACATTAGGTTGTAAGCTGCACGGGGAAGGGACAATTTTGAATAGAACGGCCTTCTTCATTAGGTTTGATTTTTCCGTGGAGGTCGGGCGAAGGTCAATATTATGACACCAATGCAGCCTCCGATAAACATCTCCTGTCAATGCTTTTGTTTTCAATCAGATAACGACGGCAGGATTTCACAATGACGCTTGTGATCAGGATGAGAAAGAAAAGGTCAAGGTAATTTGTTTTATGATATCGTAACCACATTGGGCACTATGGTTTCTGGGATGAAGGAGCAGCTTTGTGTCCATGTTTGGATCTATTTCTATTATTAATTCGATGAGCTATTGCAAACTCTCTGGCAAGTAAAGTCAGTCGCTGGGTGCTGTACCTGGTAGGCTGTGTCTCTGGCACGTAACATCATAGTGCACACAGCCTGGTGGCAGATAAGGCGAGTCAGGCAGCTATAAAGGTTATACAGAAAGCAGGGGAAGAAAGAAAGAGAAGAAATCGTGTGGCGCGTGAGGAGAAAGTAAGAATGCTGGAGAAGGGGAGAGAGGCAGAAAGAATAGGGAACATCATAACGCACATAGCCTGGTGGCAGATAAGGAGAGTCAGATAGCTATTAAGGTTACACAGAAAGCAGACGAGGGAAGAAAGAGAGGAAGTCAGGTGGCGCGTGAGGAGGAAGTAAGAAGGAGAGGCGGAAATAATTGGGGGGACATCGTAAGGTATTAAAGGAACGGGATGGGAGAGAGAGAGATGGGGGGGGGGCGGACGGGAGAGAATATATATACATACATACACATATGTATGTAAAGTGACCGTTCGTGACGGTTTTCGCTGAAATGACCCATTGACTTCAATAGGGATATTGGGTCCGAAAACAGCCCGAATGACTGCTTTGGAGTATAAAGAATGTACCCCTACATGAATGCGTGAGGGAGTGCCGTCTCATGTAGAGTAGCGTGTTGGAAAACCTCATTGGGGAGCTGTATTCGTCCGGGTACTTCCTCGCCGGGAGCTTGGTAAATACCAAGCGGAAGGGAGTTCCAACGGGAAGAAGTAGCAAGGGTGAGAGAGGTTTCAGACATCAGAGTGTAGCAGACACAGGGGGCGGCAAAGAGGAGGCAGCATGGCACAGAGTGAACTTGTGACATAGTACAAGATTGAAGTATAAGGAGGCAGTGAAAGAACGAAGTTATAGCTAGTGTAGTATTTAATAGTAATCAAGTGCAGGTATTTCGTTAGAGGAGAAGCAGCGAACTTGAAGGCAGTGAGATGAGTGTAGAAGACGTTTGAGAAGACTTTGGAGTTGAGAGATGTGGGGGGTTTTTTTTGCCTTCGATGGGTCTACTACTTCTAAAAGTAGACTGCTGTCTCTGAGGGCTCGCAACTCAAACTGTTCTCCTCCTTTCTGCCCCTAGTAATGCCTTCAAACAACTAAATACTTGAAGAGAAGGAATTATGGGACTACCTCAGCAGACCTATATTTTGTTGTTTCTGCCAAGTGATGGACACCCTCCCCCCCAACGGAAGTGACAAAGACAGAGGCCGTGTGGAGCAACACATTTGGGAAGACCTCTCCCGATTTTGCCAGGAGTTGGGCCTGGTCAACTGGACCGAGACCCAATGGAGTGCCGATACGGGCAAGAGAAGAAACGGTACCCGGGCGGTTCAAATGGGCATCTTGCATGGATTTGGAGGCACAGATCATAGCTGCCATGGTGACTGTTATCGGGTGATGATGACCCTTTGAAAGATGGAAATACCCATTAATATACGTGCCAAGTAGCTCTGCAGCAGTTATAAAGAGGTCATGTGGGAGTCCCTCGTGTTATAAAGCAGGGTTGACTACATGCTGTCATGGATCTTTCTTTGTATTTGCCAACACTACACTAGCTTGGTTGGCTTCCATGAGACATTCTCTGTTCTTTGTCAGCGCGTACGATTATCACGCACTTTGGACTCTTCCAGTAGCTCTCCGGAAAGTCCTCATATCTGCCAACATCTTGGGCCTTTTCCATGCGCCGTCACCATCAACGTTGAGTGGGTTTTGACCCAGGAGGGAAAAGCTCTATTAACTGCGAAATCAGTCTGCTGCCGGTGAAAGAAGACATTGATTGTGAAGTGGAATATACATGTTTTGGGTCCAGTCCTCGCAGCTTGTAAAAATGCCAAATATTGAAGAGACACAACAGGTTGCTTGCTTGAGCTATAAGCAAGCAGCTTACTGCAACGTAATGTGAAATGATGATGTTACACAGACAGACAGACACACACAGACAGACAGACACACACAGACAGACACAGATAGATAGATGATAGATAGATAGACACCCACAGACTCACAGATACACAGTTAGATACAAACACACACAGGTTCACACTCAGATAGATAGACACACACACAGATACACAGACACACACAGACTCACAGATACACAGTCAGATACAAACACACACAGGTACACACTCCGATAGACACATACACACAGGTTCACACTCAGATAGACACACACACAGATACACACACACAGACAGATACACACAGACACAAACACAGATACACAGACACACACAGATAGATACACACAGACATGCACGCACACACAGGCACACATGGATACACACACAGATAGACAGATACACAGACAGATACACACACAGACAGATACAGACACACACATGCTAATTCTATTCTATTTTTACTACTCCAGAGGCACAAAATGTTGTAGGGCAAACTCATCCCGGCGTGTATGGTAAAGGGGTATTTGTAGGGTGAAAACGTTGAGGTCCATTTGCACAACTCAACGATGCCGTCTACATTTGTACCGGGGCAAGTGCAACAATATTCCAATATAATCAGGTTATTTCTCCGTGCATTGAAGTGGGTGAATCTTGTTTGAATTCAAGTGCCCGGCCTTTTTTGCCTTGTGACTTTCGGCGACTCACTATCACCAAAATAAGATGGCAAGCTCTTGGGGACTCATAGCGCCTGTGAAAACTCCACGTTGATGAGTTGAATAGGCGCTGGGCTCTATAGAAGAAAAAAAATGTATCCCAAGCCAAAGACCAATTGAACGCAAATGTAATTAGTATTTGGGAAGCCTGTTGTGGTTTGCATTGTCCCATTGTGTTATATCAATAATGTTACATTGTACGGTGGAGGGTTTTTTGTCCCTTTCTTTACCCCCCATAACTTATATAAGATGCGGTTGAAACCTACTACCAGCTTCGCATTGGCAAAGCCGGTCTAACCAGCCTCGCGCAGGCGAGACCCAAAAGGTTGACAAAGGCTGTCTGTGAGTGGGTTGGCTGGCTCGGCGCTTCGTTAACCCAAGCTGTGTTGGAAAAGGCTGTGTAATGCGGCAGGCAAGATGCTTAGAGAGGGGGAGGGGGGATCCCATGTTACAGTGGGTAAGGAGCAAAAGGTGACACACTGTGAGGGGCTCATTTGGATGTCGTTTACCCAGAACCCTTGGCGGAAGCGGTGCACGCCACGAGATAATGGGGAAGGGCAGGGTGGCAGACCCGTGTGAGACTTGAATGTACGCGCCCGTGATATTTTTTATTTGCGGTCAATAACAATGGAATTTAATGCTGCTTTATTCTATCCCGAGCCAAACTTTCAGTATCCTACGTTTTATTTTTTATTAATAAACCAGTTCTGTGGTTGTAGATAAAACTAACTGCATTTAAAAAAACAAAAAAACCCAGTGCCATTTCTTTTCATGAGTTTTAATACACTGAGCATCCTTTGGTTGCTATATCAGGGTTTAGCTCACCTCCCAGCAAACCCTCTCCTGTTTTTTGATCATGTGTTGCCAGTGTTCCCAGCAGTTTGAGCTGCAAACTGCAACAATAGACAATGTTACTTTAGCCATAATCAGGATACATTGTAGCTGCTGAGTTGAGGGATGGAATGAAACCGAAAAGGCGGCCATTGGGTGAACCCGGGTCTTTGCCGATGGATCACGGGAGAACGAAATCGATCGGTAGTTTAGGTCATTAGTTTTCATGAAAAGGTGATCAAATTATATATATATATATAAAGCAGAAAATAGCCGTGTTAGTCCAGTTGCGATAGTGTAGAATAAATGAGTGCTTGACCTGAAGAAGAGAAGATAACTCTCGAAAGCTTGTCCTGTGACATAAATTGTTAGTCCAATAAAAAAGGTATCACCTAATACTGAAGAACTCATTTATTCTAAACTAATATATATATATATATATGTATATATATATATATATAAAACATAATACTGAGTTAAGTTATGGTGAGTAAAAAAAGTGACAAAAACCCTCCACAGGAAAGCAAATATGCATATATATATATATATATATATATATATATATATATATATATAAATATGCAAATACAACTGTATGTCATCTGCATGTCTTAGGCAGGTCTGCAACCCCGCCTTTCCCCATTATCACCCAGCATACAGCACTTCCACTGCATATATATACCCACACCTAAAAATCGTCATTTTGGTTTAATGGCAGAAAAACACAGGTTGAAATGACCAGGGCAATGTGGACACCTAGTGGCCAATGGTAACAATTGCAACAGAAAATAGATCCCTCTGATAAGTTTCAACTGGGTCAGGTCTCCGAGTCTGCAAATGTTATTTATCGCATTGTGCCTGGATCCTACTGTGCAGATCTACTAGAATAAACGCTCTCTCGGTCTTAAAAAAAACAAACATAAAACGCAATAGCTCCAACAGATCCCACTCTAAGAAAACACACACACAGCTAAATATCAGTGACACGATTAAATATAAGTGACGGACACTATTTAAGACCGAAAGTATGTCCTTTTTTTTAATGTCTCCTTAATACCCAGACGATTGGGGGGCTTCCTTGCGATCTTCGCCTACTCTCATTTGAGGCTAAAAAAAAACAGGAAGTGACCAACTCCAGTCCTCAGGGGCCACCACACTTTCAGGATCTCCCTGCTTCAGCACAGGTGGCTCAGCCAGTCCCCTGCATCCAACACAGGTGGCTCAAGCAGAGGCTCGGTGTTTTCGACTGAGCCTCTTGCTTGAGCCGCCTGTGCTGAAGCAGGGATATTGTATTGTATGTCTATTATTTATATAGCGCCATTAATGTACATAGCGCGTCACAGCAGTAATACACGTGGCAATCATATAAATAACAAATAATATAAATAACAGGTTATGGGAATAAGTGCTTCAGACATAAAAGTAACAGTAATATATATATATATCCACAAAACCTGACCGTTTGGTGGCCCCTGAGGACTGGAGTTGGCCTCCCACCCCGGTCATTAGGCCACTTGGGTTCTACATGGGGCTGAGCTTGGAGGCCATTAACCATATCAGTAGGTTCCTTTGGTCATACGTAGGACTGACTAACCTTTTTTTGTGTTGCCGGAGCTCTGCGGACCTCCACCCCGGCTGATGGAAGTGGCAGGGGCTCCCCTTCCGTTTCGATCGGACAACCCAGCCTTGGGAAAACCGGCCTTTCCTCCATGACGTACCTAGAACGTCAGTGCGGCCACTGGGGGGTTCCAGAGCTTGTGACGTTCCAGGTACGTCTTAAGGGCACTGGAGGGATTAAACATGCCATTAGATCACGTTGGCTCTTTAGTACTGCAACTGGAATGTTACTTATAAAAGGAGGAGAGGAGATGGTTTGGCCATTACCCAATATTAATAGCTAAGCTTTAGCACTGTGTATATATTAAGCCGAGCTGCACAAGTATCGAAAATATACGCCTATTTAAAAGAAATGTATGGCAAAGTGATGAAAGATTTTACACGTGCAAAATGTTATTTTTTTTCTTCTTCTGTAAATGAGGGCAACGGACTTGCTTGTAATTGGATGGATGTCATTTGTACAATAAATATAGAATATATTGAAACGCGGTGGTCGTTTGCGTTGGGAGTATTCTACACACGTTGACATTTTAAGTGTCATCTTTTTAAACCCACTGAAGTTTCACTTGGTTTTCTTCAACGCTCCTAACAGGAAGTGGACTTAAATGATGTCACTCATGGTACAGGAAGCCCCGGGTGTCGGATATCGGTGTCTAATTTATAATAACCGAACTCTCCCTAGATAACAGAGAGGTGCGATGTAACTAAACGGCCCGGCGTGGTATGGGACGGTCGTGGCCGTTTCGCCATGTTGGTCACAAGTAGGTTAACGGTGACATACCCCCACTCTCACAGATGCACGGCGAAATGTACCGGCTGTCACGCGTCCAGCAGCCCAACACCCCAGCTGGTACCAGCAGCCGAGATACTGGGGGATACATCCCCTGCTCAAGAACCATTAAATTTAACCATTAAATTTCAGTCTTCGAACACTGCTCCTCCTGATGTCCCCGTCACAGCCACAAGTAACATCACAAGAGGTGACTGCAGAGACGCAGAATACGGGGGGGGGGGGGGGGGCACACAGAAAAACCAATGATGTCCACCACTTGGGATGATGTAACGTAATATTTTGGAGAGATGTAACCCTTTCTTTGCTACAGGAGACCCAGAAAGTTATAACCCGCCATGAAAAAGCTCCTCTCTTTAAAAGCGTCGGGTGAGCCTCTCACAATGTAAATGCCCGGCTAAGTCTTGCAACATCGTCTGGCTCTGAAGGGCTTTCAAAGATCTCAGCCAGCTCCCCGTCCATCCCACTGTCGTCACAGTAATACTAGTCAATGGAAAATTAGATCTCTCCTTCCCGTATAAGTATATATATATACACACACACACGTTTTATTACAAGAAGCTTCACAGTCCCATAACACAAGTCAAGTGTGGTTCGATTACCATCAACTTGGACACTTTAAAAGGCGTTCAACCTACACTTGGAAAAATAATTATGGGGGGGGGGGGGGATAATTTGGCAGGGGAAGAGTTATTATATATGAAGGATTAGGAACATAACTTTAACTGCAGTGGGCGTTTGCTTTTATGCTCTATATTCAAGGTTACCCGTCCAAGTCGGGACCAGGGAAAGTCGCTACAGAGATTGAGGTCTTCCGCCATTCACCCGGTGATGTTGGGCTGGAGCACGCGTGCCTGTTGGCCAGGCTTGGTGAACGCTTTGTGACATCCCGTGGTGGCCGTTGGTGGCGGTCTCCCGCGGCTACTTGTAGATGTTCCAAATGAAATGGTCAACTAGTTTTAAAGCCCATCGTTCAGGTTTAAATAAGAGCTACCCCCCTTCGAATAAGCCACTACAAGATTGGCTTGAGGGTCTTCTGAATTCTTACGTCCACAGTCGGGGATAGAACACCTTTGCTTTAATTGGTTTAATGCAGTAGAGGTTATAGGTGGAGTGAAAAAAATTCCGGCACCGCAATGATGGTGGCAGCTTTCAGACAAATTACAACGCCGGCCATTTTTAAATCCCTGCAAGAAATAATAAAACAAGACGGCACATTCATACTTCAAATATTTAAAGGTAAAAAGAAAAAAAAAAATGAGGATTTTTCGTTAAAAGAAGGGCGGATTGGGAAGGGAAAAAGGAGGGAGTGGAATCGGTGTGGGGGGGGGGGGGCATAAGTGTCGAGGCAAAATCAGTTAAATTTTGGGGGCGGAGATGGAGACAAACTATTGATTTTCAATGGGATTTTTTATTAGTGCATCCGGTGCCGTCTTTTGCCGGAGAACGGCGCCACTTTTGCCTCCGCTGGATTCTGGGCGCCAGAGAGCCCCTCGGAGACGTCTCCGATGACGCGCATGGAAGAGTTCCTCTTCCCTTCAGGTGGCGTGAACACAGTTCCACCCAAGAAAACCCAACGACGAGCCCACGTGGCAGCTTCTACGAAAGTCATGGCGCCCCCCACAAGCACTAGCTTGGGGGCACTCGAGGGATTAATGGGACCGAAGCGTTATGTACAAGCCCCGTTTCGCAGCTCGACGACTGTAGGGTGGGGACTGTTGATGTCCATGGAGAGAGACCAGAAAGAAGTCCCACGGTTACTGCACCACAGCACTGTCCCCCTCTGGAGGTGCCTCTTCAGTTGGCCGATGTCTTTGGGTAACTGGCTCGTGCGATTTTGGCTTCCTCTTCCAACTCGTCTATGAACTTTTCCTGGGACACGGAATAGAAGGTGTACCCATCTGGGAGAGGAAGGGGGGAGGTTAAAGGAAATATTGCGCAATCGTTACAGATCCCATGTAGCCGGCCAGTAAACAAACCGAATGCCTCGGGAAATGAGATACGGGTTGGGGGGGGGGGGGGGGGGAAGTGTTTGTCAGCCAAGTGTTTTTCGTTATCCTTATGCCACCCTGTCCTGTCCTTATCAGAGCCACTCAAGATCAGACAGCCACCCACCCCCCCATGATAGACACTCCACAGACAGCATCCCCAATGTCACACTCCAGATATCAGCACCCCCCCCAATGACACTCCAGGAGGCAGCCTCCCCTATCAGACACTCCAGAGACAGCCTCCCCCCGATGACACACTCTAGAGAGCCTCCCCCACTGACACACTCCAGACAGCCTCCCCCCCAATGACACACTCTTCTCTCCCCCCTCCAATGACAGCCTCCTCATTTCCCCTCCCCCCAATGACACTCCAGACAGCACATCCCCTCCCCCTACAATGACACTCGAGACAGCCTCCCCCCGTTGACACACTCCAGATAGCCTTCTCCCCCCCAATGACACACTCCAGCCTCCCCCCCAATGACACCAACTCACCTCCCCCCCAATGACACACTCCAGCCTCCCCCCAATGACAACTCCAGCCTCCCCCCATTGACATACTCCAGCCTCCCCCCATTGACACACTCCAGCCTCCCCCCCCATTGACACACTCCAGCCTCCCCCCCATTGACACACTCCAGCCTCCCCCCCATTGACACACTCCAGCCTCCCCCCCATTGACACACTCCAGCCTCCCCCCCCAATACACACTCCACATCCCCCCCAATGACACACTCCAGCCTCCCCCAATGGCACACTCCAGCCTCCCCCCCATTGACAACACTCCAGCCTCCCCCCCATTGACAACCTCCACAGCCTCCCCCCCCATTGACACACTCCACCTCCCCCCCATTGACACACTCCAACACCACATCCCCCCCCAGACCACTCCAGCCTCCCCCCAATGACACACTCCAGCCTCTCCCCCAGCACCTCCTCCAGCCTCCCCCCATGTGCACACTCCCAGCCTCCCCCCCAATGACACACTCCAGCCTCCCCCCCAATGACACACTCCAGCCTCCCCCCAATGACACACTCCAGCCTCCCCCAATGACACACTCCAGCCTCCCCCCAATGACATCCCAGATACAGCCTCACCCCCCTAAGACCAAACGACCTTCCCCAATGACAGAGGCTCCAGCCTCCGCACTCAGATCCTCCCCCGCAAAGCCCCCCATTGACACACTCCAGACATCCTCCAGACATCCTCCCCTCTTTACAGACATTCCAGAGAGACAGCTTCCCCCCTCAATGACACAATCCAGAGACAACCTCCCCCACCAATGTGACACTCAAGACAGCCTTCCCCCTAATGACTCTACAGACTGCATCCCCCCAGGACACGCACACCTACACACCTCTCTCTCTCTCTCCCCCCACCGACTGCATCCCAACCCCCAATTGACACTCCAAGACAGCACCCCCCTTCCACCCCTAATGACACTCCAGAGACAGCACCCCCCCTTCCCCCCCCCTATGAGACTCCAGCCAGTCTCCCCCCAATAACACCCCAGAGACACACTTCAGACAGCCTCTCCTCCCCAGGACACACTCCTCTTCCCCCCCCCCCCCCCCACATCGACAGTCTCCACTCCAGACACACACCCCCTCCAGTGACACTCGAGACAGCCTCCCCCCCAATGACACACTCCAGACAGCCTCCCCCCCCAATAACACCCCAGAGACAGCCTCCCCCCCCAATAACACCCCAGAGACAGCCCCCCCCAATAACACCCCAGAGATAGCCTCCCCCTCAATGACACCCCAGAGACAGCCTCCCCCCAATGACACCCCAGAGACAGCCTCCCCCCCAATAACACCCCCCCCAATAACACCCCAGAACAGCCTCCCCCCAATAACACCCCAGAGACAGCCTCGACCCCCAA
>WSYH01000244.1:137553-178034 GCA_036426205.1 Ascaphus truei | reverse complement strand
ATGGCTGCCAGCGGCGTCACATATAAGGAGATGAGGTTTATTAACGTCCCCCCCCCAACCAACCCCCACTCACAGCCGGGCCGCCAATACCACGCCACCGCGGCCATGGCGGAAGCGAGTGGCCCCCCATTTACACCCCATAGACAGCCTCCCCCCCAATAAACCCCCAAAGACAGCCTCCCCCCAATGACAGCCTACACCCAACACCACAGATACAGGCTCCCCCCAATGACACCCCCCACCCATGACACCCCAGTCACATGACCCCTCCGAGGCGGAAGGATACAGATCCCCAGCACGATGCCTCCTATAGTGAGGCCGGTGATCACGTTCCGGCCCCGCAGCTTGTTCACGTGCTTCCCCCACTGCGCCAGCTCCGCCCGCCGCATAAACTCCCGCTGCTGCGGGCTCAGCGCCTCCAGCTTGGCGTCCACCCGCTGCCCGTACTTGGCGGCTGACCCCTGCGTGCTGCTGCCCTTCTCCGCCATCTTCCCCGCCCACACACAACATGGCCGCCAGGGCGTCACACGTAAGACGGAGATGGGGGGGGTCCTTCACGTGACGCCGCCGATGGCCATCTTGTGTGTGGGCAAAGCTGCCCTTCTCCGCCATCTCCCCGCCGACGTCACACATGAAGCATGAGCTTTGCCCACACACAACATGGCTGCCAGCGGCGTCACATATAAGGAGATGAGGTTTATTAACGTGCTCGCCCCAACCAACATGGCCGCCGAGCGGTGTCGCTTATACCACGTGACCGCGGCCATGGCGGAAGCGAGTGGACATTTTTTTTGCAAGGTTTTGTTGAGATAACTTTATTGACACGCCGTTAACGCGCAGCAGAGCGAGTAGTGGAGGCCGCCATTTACAGCTCTCGCCACTTAATGTCAGCACCCAATGCTTTCTGAAAGCACAGGCGCAGTGTTTATCTGTGGGGTTTATTCTGTTACTGTAATCTTTTTTATCAGAGCTCCCTGTGTTTTATTTGTGTAACTAATGCATGGGACATTTCCCCTTTCTTTGTGATGTTACAATCCCAAAATATCACACATTACCACACTGATACACACACATTACTACACTGATACTCACATTATTACTACACTGATTACTCCATATTACACATGATACAAACACACCTTACCACACTGATACACACGCATTACTACACTGATACACACGCATTACTACACTGATACACACATTACTACACTGATACAACAGTACCACACGATAACACACGGAACACGGATCACACAGACTGACTACAAACACACATTACTTACCACTGATACCCACACTATTATACACGAGATATCACATCCATTACACACTGATAACACACTACCACGATCCAATTACCACACTGATAACACACATTACTACACTGTACACATGGCATTACTACACTGATTCAACACGCTTACTTACACTGATTACTCACATCCTTATTATACACTGAACAAAAACATTACACACTGATACAACACATTACCACACTGATACACACACATTACAACACTGATACACACACATTATACACTGTACTCACACATTACTACACTGATAAACAAATATTACCACACTGATACAACACATTACCACATGATACAACCACATTAGCACACTGATACTCACACATTACCACACTGATACACTGATACTCAACATTACTACACTGATAAACACACATTACCACACTGATACTCACACATTACCACACTGATACACTGAAACTCACACATTACTACACTGATAAACACACATTACCAATAGGAATGATTACACATTACCACCGATACAACACCTTACCCACTGATATAAACACACATTACCCACACTGATAACACACATTACTACACTGATACAACACTATTACTACAAAGATAAACAAAAATGACGATCATGATACTCACATATTACTACATGATACTCACATATTACTACATGATACAAACCACACATTACCAACTGATACACAGCATTACTACAATGTACACACGCATTACTACACTGATACACCACAGTTACTACATGATTTACAAACCACATACCCACATGATACACACACATTACTAACTGATACACACACCCACTTACTTACACATAGATATACACCACATTACTAACTGATAACACGCATTACTACCTGATACACACACAGTACTAACACTGATACAAAACCATTTACCACATGATCAACACACATTATACCACCGGATAACACACCATGACTACATGATACACACACATGTACTCACACTGAGTAATAACATATTACTACATGATACACCCATATACATACCCAACTGATACAACACACACTTACAAACACTGGATACCCACCACCTTATACATGTAATCACACATTACTACACTGATTACACAAATAGCCACATGATACAACACATACCACAATGATCACAACCATTGCAAACTGATACCACACATTCACCACACTGATTACACTGATAGCTCACCAACGATAACTACACTGATAAACACACATACCACACTTGATACCACAAATTACCACACTGATACACCTGATACTCACACATTACACACTGATACTTAAAACACTGTAAGCCCACTGACAATTAGACACGTGATTACTCACAGACTTCACACCATAATCACACAAATTACCACCTGGATACTACCACACTCTCACACACACTACACACATGTATCAATACACTGATATCAATCCACGATACTGAGACACTGTACTCACACATTACCACACGAGTTATACACATTACACTGACTACTCAACTGACACACTGATTATCAACATTACACACATGATGCACATTACCACACTGCTACACACACATTACCACACTGATACTCACACATTACCACACTGATACTCATCCATTACGACACTGATACACTGGTACTCACACATTACCACACTGATACACATTACCACACTTATACTCACATTCCCACACTGACACACTGATACACACATGTACACACACATTACCACATTACTACACTGATACACACATACACACTGATACACATTACCACACTGATACACACCCAGACACTGATACACACACGTACACACTGATACACATTACTACACAGATACACACACATTACCACACTGATACACATTACCACACTGATTCTCACACATTACCATGCTGATACACATCCAGACACCCTGATACACCCACATTACCACCCTGATATACACCGTGATACATACCCAGACACGCATTACTACACTGACATAAACATAGACACACTGACCACGTGTATTACCACCATGATACACGCACAGACACCGGTACACCGATAGGCTAACACTTCCACACAAATACACACATTAACACACTGATACACACATATCTATACACACACATATTTTCCATAAATGTATCTATGCACACTTTCCCTGTATTATATATATATATATATATATAATACAGTACCATCGATCCTATCATTGTCCGAGCCGTTCAAAATACCCATTCTTGCTATGTATTTTCCCCTTCTACACGTTCTCGCCCAGTTTCAAAATGAACAGAATTCTGGCACGAGCCAAAGCCAGGGTCCCGGCTCCACCAGGGACCATCTTTGGCGTGTTGTCATCCGACATTTTAGAAGACGTCCTTATTGACTTGGCCAAGGAGAACGAGCAGTGTCTGTCCCATCTGTCCGAGTACGCTGGTTGCTTCAAGGACCCAAAGATCATAGGTGCCAGGCCCAAACCCTTGCCGATAAACTCACACCATTCCTGGGGTCTTCACTCTCCGCCTTCGTTGCTTAGTCCTGTCTTACCATCCCTCTTCGGTGGCTAATTGAGTACAACCTGGGGTGGATTGGGCAAGCCGGCAAACAGGGCAAATGCCCAGTGGGCCCATGGGCCGAGGGTTGATGGCAGTTACAGAGGCCCCGCACTTTTTGTAAGTGTCTCTTACCGGAGTGTCATCTTCTTCTGCAGTGGGCCCACCAAGCATGAAGGTTGGGGTAGAAGCCTCACTCTGTGTCTCCTAATGACCCATCCCTGCTGTCTACTTAACCTCTATCCCCGCACTGTGTGATGGATATATTGTGCGTCCTCCTAAAAGGATGGGAGGGGGGATGTTTAAGGGGGTGTTTCCACAAATACCTCAATATAACCAGGGCGTTCCTCAGAATATCACAGAGTGGAAGACTCCAGAGGACCTCTTGTTTCAAACGGGGTGTGGGGGATTGCTGGTTTAAGCGTTGTTTGGCTTCCTTAGCTCACGTAATTCCGTACTGATTAAACCGATTGACTGTCCCGAGATCTGAGATCTTGTGATCGTTTACCAAGGAGAGGTAATATGCGTTTTTTGTTGGTTTTCAGAGCTGGTTTTCCTCTTGGCTGAACTCTGGTGCCAGGACAGCTCCACAAAGTACCAAGCAGTGGAAATATTAGATAGGTACGTTCATTGGATCCAATCTACAAGGAACAATGTGTCCCCATACTGCAGGGCCGGGTGGATGACCGTACCATCGGCGCCACTGCACCGAGCCCCATGGTTAGAGGCCCCACGCTCTTACCCCACAACAATTAAACCGATTGCCGGGGAGAGTGCCGGGCCTCTTTAACTCTCTTACCTTCTCCTTCATCTCGTCCCGCGGAGTCCTTCATCGTAGCTCTGCGCTGTCTAATGGTGTCGCCATGACCACGTGACGTCCCACGACTGTCATGGCAACTCGGCACCATTTGATGGCGCAGCGCCATGATGAGGGACTCTGCGGGAAGATATCAAGAAGGTAAGAGGCCCTGTACCGAGCCCTGCAATATTCCCAGCCGGACCAGCCACATGGACTTTCATGGGATCCCACCTACAAGATATGATGTGTCCCCATAGACTTTCATGCGACTCCATCCACAAGATATGATGTGTCCCCATAGACTTTCATGGGATCCCACCTACAAGATATGATGTGTCGCCAACTTTCATGTTACTCCATCTACAAGGAATGATGTGTCCCCATAGACTTTCATGGGATCCCACCTACAAGATATATGTCCCCGTAGACTTTCATGGGATCCCCTGTACAAGGAATGATGTGTCCCCATAGACTTTCATGGGATCCCACCTACAAGATATATGTCCCCGTAGACTTTCATGGGATTCCCTGTACAAGGAATGATGTGTCTCCATAGACTTTCATGGGATCCCCTGTACAAGGAATGATGTGTCCCCATAGTCTTTCATGGGGTTCCCTGTACAAGGAATGATGTGTCCCCATAGTCTTTCATGGGGTTCCCTGTACAAGGAATGATGTGTCTCCATAGTCTTTCATGGGATCCCCTGTACAAGGAATAACGTGTCCTCATAGACTTCCAATGAATCCCAATCTTAGCAACTCGCCTTATTTTGAAATCTAAACCACTAAGAAATCAGAAGCCTTAGCTCTATCTATTTCCAGCTTCATCATCTGAGAGTGGCCACTCTGCAGTGCCTGACCGCCCCCAACGTATGTATTTCAGGTTCATGATCTCGCACGTAGAAAAGCTTTATAGTTCCACCGCAGAATCCAGGAAAAACACGGAGACAGCGCCGGCAAAGACGTGGAGCTCGTTAAAGGCCGACCTCTGTGACACGTTCATGTTACGTCTGGCATCCTGCATCCAGATCGCGAGCAAGCTGCACTTCCACTGCCATGTAAGAGTTAGGTTCATTTAAGCGCTCTAGCGCAGTAGGGGTTGCGGCACATCGCGATCGCTGGCGTCGGTCATGACGCGAGCAGGAGCGGTGGGGCTTGGGCTCTGTGGCGCACGCAGGCCCCGGCAGCCGGACGCCGAAGTTGGGCTTTTTCCGGCATCGGCGAGCTGGGGCCTTCAGTCACGGCTCTCCCCCACCACCATCCTTGTTTACCTTCATAAAGAGAGGGGTTCGTCTTTTATTTACGGCCCCCCCAATAACTACATTCATGTGGATTTCAGGTGGTGGATAACAACACGGTCTTGCAGTTTCTGAAATCGGCCGGTTACAAGTACCTCAAGGAGGAGCTGCTGAGGTCAGAACTCACCGTGCTAAAGACCCTAGAGTTCCGTATGAACCTGGCCTCGCCCTTCACCTACGTGGAGATGCTGCTGGAGGTTTTAGGTGAGAGCGAGGCACACTTTGCCATTTCTACCATGTTTCGTTGGTAGTCTGGTTCAAGAGTATGTCGTCGGTGGTATAAAAAGGGTGTAGTAACGATAAAGAACATTTGTGAGCACGTTCATCTGTCTCAGACAGGTTGTTATTATTTCTACTATCATTGTTATTAAACAATGTTTTGCCATTTGTAGGACACAACGGTTGCTCGGTGTCCCTAAAGGACTTGCGTGATATGAGTGTGAAGGTCCTGGATTTGGTATATCTACTGAAGAACCCCATCTATGACATGCTACTAAAAGCCACCGTGGAACTTTCAACACCAAGTGACTTGCAGAGGTGAGGGCCCAAACCAAACCACAAAACTCAGTCCAGTTGTTCCCCCAGTTGTCTTGTTGAGTTGTCCTCCTAGAAAAACGACCACCTGTTTACGAGATATTGGGTTCTGATGACATTCCTCAGTTTGGGCTCTATACTGTGTTTGCTATTTAGGACCATGTAATCGCTACACCGAGCGATCATGGAGTTGTGTTGGAAGACCTGTGGCACGCAAGTGTCTTCCATTTCCGTACATGTCTTGGAGGGTAGGGGGGTCCTGCCATCGACCATGTGATCGCTACACCAAGCAATCAAGGGGTTGAGTGCCAGAAGTCCAGTGGCAGTCAGGTGTCTTCCACTTCCGTTCAACGTGATCAATACTTGAGGGTTGGAAGACCGGTGGCACTTGTGTCTTACTGGTGTCTTCATCTACTGTTCATGTGCTGGAGAGGGCCTGCCCACGACCACGTTATCGCTACACCAAGCGATTACTGTGTTGAGTGCCGGAAAACCGGTGGCACTCCTGGTGTCTTCCTCTTCCGTTCATGTCTTGAGAGGCCTGCCCACGACCACGTGATCGTTACACCAAGCGATCAAGGAATTGAGTGCCACCAGTCTTCCAACCCTCAACTCATCGATCGCTTGGTGTTATCGATCACGTGGTCATGAGCGGACAGCCCAAGATCTGAACGGAAGTGGAAGAGACCAGGAGTGCCACCGTTCTTCCGGCACCCAACGCAGTAATCGTTTGGTGTAGCGATCACCTGGTCGCGGGCAGGCCCTCTCCAAGACATGAACAGTAGTCGAAGACACCCGAGTGCCACCGGTCTTTCAACACACAGGTGTCTGCCACTACTGTCCATGTCCTGGAGAGGGCCTGCTCACGACCAGGTGATCGATACTCCAAGCAATCACGGGGTTGAGTGTTGGAAGACTGGTGGCCCTTCGTTGCAGCTGGTTTACCGACACACACACACACACACACACACACACCGCTCAATTTCAAGACAGGTAAAAAAAATTTGTGGACACATTTAGAGTCATCGTAATGTTTTAGCGTTTGGAGAACCTACGAGAGACATGTCTTAGACACAACTTTGAATTATGAAACAATGGCTAAGGGGTTTTATTTATTTACGGTAGAATATACTGCACAGGCTTCGCAGTTCGGTGGTAAGTCCACAGGAGTTCGGAGAACCTTATCTGTACAAACCTTTATCTGGACAGGGCAAAGTTTGTGTCGGTGAAGGAAGATCAGATGCTGCTGGCCAGTGGCGTTATTGTAACCAGCGCCTTCATTTTGAACCAGGTCTCCTGGAATCAGGTAACCAGACCAGTAGTGGCAGTGACATGGTTAAGGGGTCAGTCCCTCCTAGGGGCAAAGTGTACTAATGGCAGTGACATTGTTAAGGGGTCAGTCTCTCCTAGGGGCAAAGTGTACTAATGGCAGTGACATGGTTAAGGGGCCAGTCTCTCCTAGGGGCAAAGTGTACTAATGGCAGTGACAGGGTTAAGGGGTCAGTCTCTCCTAGGGGCAAAGTGTACTAATGGCAGTGACATGGTTAAGGGGTCAGTCCCTCCTAGGGGCAAAGTGTACTAATGGCAGTGACATGGTTAAGGGGTCCGTCCCTCCTAGGGGCAAAGTTACTAATGGCAGTGACATGGTTAATGGGCCAGTCCCTCCTAGGGGCAAAGTGTACTAATGGCAGTGACATGGTTAAGGGGTCCGTCCCTCCTAGGGGCAAAGTGTACTAATGGCAGTGACATGGTTAATGGGCCAGTCCCTCCTAGGGGCAAAGTGTACTAATGGCAGTGACGGGGTTAAGGGGTCAGTCCCTCCTAGGGGCAAAGTGTACTAATGGCAGTGACATGGTTAAGGGGTCACTCCCTCCTAGGGGAAAAGTGTACTAATGGCAGTGACATGGTTAAGGGGTCAGTCCCTCCTAGGGGCAAAGTTACTAATGGCAGTGACATGGTTAAGGGGTCTTCACACCTTGGACCGTACCATTTCCAGCTCCGGGGGGGAACCCTGGGTTCCCAAGATTCCTACTGGTGAAGTTACCGGTGTCACTTCCTGATTTCAACGGCCGTCCAATAGGAAGCCACAGCCGATGATGATGCGGCAGCTTCCTATTGGCCCCCCCAGATTTTGGTCAGCCATTTTGTCTCCCACGGAGGGGCAATGTGCTGCAAACTTCACTGGTATCTCGCGGACTAGGTGGTCCCCGGAGCTGAAAATGGTGGCGTCCGGCCACCGCCCTCCCCTGTAAAAGTTACTGTAGTAGGGAAAACGTACGTTATACATCGTGGTTTCGTTTTGTTTCCTTAAAAATAAAAAGGTTCTCGACCATTTAAACGGCATCACCGGAATTACAGCGGACAGCATTCTAGAACTATCCTCCGTCATACTGAAGCACAGCGTGGGAGGGGCCGGTCCCTCCAAACAATAACAACTTTGGCGGCGTCGGCGTTTTGCTCCAGAAGCGGCACGGCGGGAAGTGTATGACGCAGGCGGCTTTGCAGTCAGTCCGACGTGGCTGGTGAAATCGCGGGCTGTCCCTCACCAGGGTTGCGGTGTCGCTTTTGCTTAGAAGCTCCGTAAAATTCCGGGCGCGGGACGTTACCTAAAAAACGGGGGGAGGGGGGGTGGGCGTGGAGGTTTCCCTCGGGTATATGATCGGTGTAATGCGCACAGCAAGTCGCGTGTCCAAAAACGGGACCCCTGAGGGATCTGCCGCTTTACTATAATTGTCATAGTTGGTGGCGGAGTTTGTTTTCTATTCGACGAGGGGGGTCGTCGGCGGCAGCTGTTTTGCCGTGATCACGCCTGCGTCGGCGCGCGGCAGACCTTTCCGGGGCAGCCACGCCGCCGTCCGTTTCGCCAATAATGTAAATTAAAGGGGTTTTAGTGGTTACAGTCGGGGGTTAAGAATAGGGGTTTGGTTTTTAGAGTAGTGGGGTTAGCGTTAGTCATTCAGAGTGTATGAGGGGGTGGGGATTATGGGTTAGGGTCGGGGGGGGGTTAGCGTTAGTATTCAGAGTTATGAGGGGGATTAGGGTAGGGGTGCGTTTAGCGGTGTTGGTGGAGCTTAGTATCAGAGTTATGATGAGGTTAGTATTCAGAGTTATGGGGGGAATTAGGGTAGTGGGTGTTGGGAGAGTTAGTATATTAGGGGTGAAGATGAGGGGGTTTTAGGGTAGGGGGTAGCGTTCGTATTAGGGGTGAAGATGAGGGGGTTTTAGGGTAGGGGGTAGCGTCCGTATTAGAGGTTAAGATTAAAGGGGGAGTTTTTAGGGTAGGGGGTTGCGTCCGTATTAGAGGTTAAGATTAAGGGGGAGTTTTTAGGGTAAGGTTTAGGGTCTTACCTGGGCAGGGAAGCTGCCGTTGGCGAGATGTCCCGGCGTCGAGGTGAATAGTGGCCAAATACCGGCGGAGGTTTGGAGGCGGCAAAACAATGGCGACCACATATCCCAGACCCCGGGGGGGGCGGGGGGGGGTTGTACCTTTTAACCCCGAAGCATAGAAAAAACGTAGACATCGTATTCACCGCCAGATTACAAAATAGTGTTTAATACCGGGCACACAAAATCGCCTGCGGGAGTGAGACAGGACAACGTCACTTCAATAAAGGTCCATACATCCTCCCACCGTCGGCGTCGCCGAGCGCTTCAATCCTCATTCCAATAGCGAGCAGAATAACAGAAGACAGTCGCAAGAATTGGTGTATAGGGGCAGTTTTTTTTTTGTTTCGTTATATAGGGTGGGAGATCCAGGGGGGGGGGGGGGGTCAGAAATCTCTCTGGGTGAACAAAAATGGCAGGCCGAATCTCGGGTCAGTAAGAAAGCTGTGAGATTATTGGTCGTGGCTTCATACTGAAACGGGCCATTGAAATCCACCTTTAAAGAACCCAGGCGGTAATACTGGTGACTTCACCCGTATCTCGGGAACGTGGCCGGTGGCTCAGGTGTCTCCATAGAGGTTGGGTTGCTCCTTTAACGGATGCAGACATGTTGGCCAAAAAGGTTCCACGGATGACCCCTCCAACAGGTCACTACCCGGTTGGAACGTGGTTTCATTGCATAAACCCAACCAGATAATGGTCAAAGGGCGTGCGTTAAGTTTGCAAAAGCCGGGTTAACTGGTATTTCCCCTCCCCTCCCCCCCCCCAAGAATCAAATATGGCAGCCGTGCTACGTCTGCCTTTCCAAACATTTTAAATTTAGATGCCATTGCAGGCCGAGTCAGTGAGCCAACCCCCTCTCCCCCTCCCCTGGGACGTCGCAATCACGTCACCGCTCTTCGGCGCGACCGGTGATCGTGGTGTTGCAGACGGGACCGGAAAAAGAGAAGTCGTCTTCTTCCGTTCCTCTGCTGGATAGATTGCGCCAGGTCAAAACACAACCGGCCTTATCCTCGATAGCCTCTTAATTCAGCACCCTTGTTTCTTAAATTATCAATCCCCGCCCCCCAATCCCTAACGAGCGAGTACCTTGGTGTTCTAAAGCGTTACCCCCCCAAGGGGTGTTTGCCTGCTTTAACCTAACAAGGTACTCGCTCGTTAGGGATTGGGGGGCGGGAGATTGATAATTTAAGAACAGGGTGCTGAATTAAGAGGCTATCGAGGATAAGGCCGGTGTGTTTTGACCTGGCCAATCTATCCAGCACAGAGGAACGGAAGAAGACTACTTCTCTTTTTTCCGGTCCCGTCTGCAACACACCACGATCACCGGTCGCCCGAAGAGCGTTGCCCGTGACGTGATTGCGACGTCCCAGGGGAGGGGGAGAGGGGTTGGCTTCACTGACTCGGCCGCAATGGCATCTAAATTTAAAATGTTTGGAAAGGCAGACGTAGCACGGCTCCATATTTGATTCTTGGGGGGGGGAGGGAGGGGAAATACCAGTTAACCCGCTTTGTTTTGCAAACTTAACCACGCCCACCCTTTGACCATTATCTGGGTTGGTTTATGCAATGAAACCACGTTCCAACCGGGTAGTGACCTGTTGGAGGGGTCATCCGTGGAACTTTTTGTGGCCAACATGTCTGCATCCGTTAAAGGGCAACCCCAACCTCTATGAGACAACCTGATGCCAACCGCCCACGTTCCCAGAGATACGGGTGAAGTCACCAGTATTACCGCCTGGGTTTTCTTTAAAGGTGGATTTCATTGGCCCGTTTCAGTATTAATCCACAGACCAATAATTCTCAACATCTATCACCCGGGGGGGGTGGCGGGTGGGGGGGGGGGGGGGGCCCCCCCCCCCCCTCTTTACAGCATATGAACCAAGGGGTCCTCCGTAGCTAAACCACGTTATTTTTTTGGCTCCAGTGTTCTCTCTCTCTCTCCTCCCCCCCCAATTACAAAATGGCGGCCAAAATCTGGTGGCCCAACAGAATGCCGCAACGCCATCAGAGGGATGGCCGACTCGGTTTCCTGTTGGACGACACACCATCCAAAATTGGCCAGGAAGAACACCGGCAAATAAACGGGCGAGTATCTCGGGAAACGGGGGTTTATCTCCGGAGGACCGACCTCCCACATCTATCCAATCTGGGGGGGGGGGAAACGCTCATCAACCAAAAACGCCAACGCCTCTTCCGAGAACCGGGCCGCCGTCACTTGTTGTAGAACTGCGAGGAGACCCAGGCCAGGCCCCATTTGAGATTGGTCAACATGAACTTCAAGGCCTTGGTCCACTGCTCCTCGGAGTTGAACTGGGTCTTGATGGAGTAAGACCCGCCGCTACCGCCGGTGTCTTCAATTTTACCTTTCTCTACGTCCATCCTGAGAACACACGGAAGCAGAGGGTTCAAAACCGGCCGGGAGGGGGGGGGGACGGGGGGGAAAGCGGTGTTAACAGAACAGTGAGGACGTGAGATGGAACTGGGACACCCTCTTCCCCCCCCCCCCCAAAAAAATGCCAGTGACATGTTTAAGGGGTCAGTGCCTCCTAGGGGCAAAGTGTACTAATGGCAGTGACATGGTTAAGGGGTCAGTCTCTCCTAGGGGCAAAGTGTACTAATGGCAGTGACATGTTTAAGGGGTCAGTGCCTCCTAGGGGCAAAGTGTACTAATGGCAGTGACATGGTTAAGGGGTCAGTCCCTCCTAGGGGCAAAGTGTACTAATGGCAGTGACATGGTTAAGGGGTCAGTGCCTCCTAGGGGCAAAGTTGTACAATGCAGTGATCAGGTGTTAAGGGGTCAGATCCTACTCCTAGGGGCAAAAGTGTACTAAGGCGAGTGACATGTTAAGGGATCATCCCTCCTAGTGGGCAAAAGTGAACTAATGGCTCAAGTGATCAGTGGTAGCAGGGTCAGTCTCTCCTAGGGGCAAAGTTACTAATGGCCAGCATGACATATGGTTAAGGGTTCAGTCCCTCCTAGGGCAAAGTGTACTAATGGCAGTGAGCATGGTTAACGTGGGTGTCAGTGCCTCTTAGGGTCAAGCTGACTAATGAGCAGTGACATGGTTAAGGGTCAGTCTCTCCTAGGGCAAAGATGTACTAATGGCACGTGACATGGTTACAGGGGTTCAATAGGATCCTCCTAGGGGCCAAAAGTGTACTAAATGGGCAGTGAATGGATAAGGGTATCCACTGCATGCCTATGCATGACCTAGGTAGGTCACCATCCCAAGGCAAGTGTACTAATGGCAGTGACAGTGGTTAAGGTCAGTCCATCCTAGGGGCAAAGTGTACTATGGACGTGTACATGGTTAAGGGGTCAGTCCTCCTAGGGGCAAAGTGTACTAATGGCAAGTGGACATGGTTAAAGGGTTCAGTCCCTCCTAGGAGCAAAGTGTGACAATGGCCAGTGCAGTGACATGGTTAGGGGTCAGTCCTCCTATAGGCAAAGTGTATCTAATGGCAGTGTACATGGTTAAGGGGTCATGTCCCCTCCTAGGGCAAAGTGTACTATGGCAGGACATGTTAAGGGGTCAGTCCCTCCTAGGGGCAAAGTGTACTAATGGCAGGTGACAATGGTTAAGGGGTCAGTCCCTCCTAGGAGCAAAGTGTAACTAATGGCCAGTGACATGGTTAAGGGGTCAGTCCTCTCCTAGGGGCAAAGTGGTACTAATGTGCAGTGACATGGTTAAGGGGTCGTCCTCCTCCTAGGGGCAAAGTGTACTAATGGCAGTGACAAATGGTTAAGGGTCAGGTCCCTCCTAGGGCAAAGTGTAATATGGCTAGTGACATGGTTAAGGGGTCGTCCCTCCTAGGGGCAAAGTGTACTAATGCAGTGACATGGTTAAGGGTGTCAGTCCCATCCTAGGGAGCAAAGTGTACTACAATGGCAGTGAACATGTTAAGGGGTCAGTCCCTCCTAGGGGCAAGTGTACTAATGGCAGTGACTGGTAAGGGGGTCAGTCCCCTCTAGGGAGCAATGTACTAATGGCAGGACATGGTTAAGGGGTCATCCCTCCTAGGGGTCAAGTGTACCAATGGTCATTGACATGGTTAAGGGGTCAGTCCCTCAGCAAAGTTGTACTAATGGCAGTGGACATGGTTAAGGGGTCAGTCACCTTCACTATGGTCAAAAGTGTGCTAATGGCAGTGACATGGTTAAGGGTCAGTCTCTCCTAGGGCAAAGTGTGCTAATGGCAGTGACATGGTTAAGGGGTCATCCTCCTAGGCAAAGGTACTAATGGCATGACATGGTTAAGGGGCTCCCCTCCTAGGGCAAAGTGTACTAAGGGGCAGTGACATGGTTACGGGGTCAGTCCCTCCTAGGGGCCAAGGTGTACTAATGGCAGTGAACCATGGTTAAGGGGTCAGTCCCCTCCTAGGAGGCAAAGTGTACTAATGGCAGTGACATGGTTAAGGGGTCAGTCTCCCTGTAGGCAAAGTGTGGCTAATGGCAAGTGACATGGTTTAAGGGGTCAGTCCCTCCTAGAGGCAAAAGTGTACTAATGGCCAGTGTACATGGTTAGGGGGTCAGTCCCTCCTAGAGCAAAGTGTACTGAATGGCATTGACATGGTTTAAGTGTCAGTCTCTCCTAGGGGCAAAGTTACTAATGGCAGTGACATGGTTAAGGGGGTCATTCCCCCTAGGGGCAAGTGTACTAATGGCAGTGACAGGGTTAAGGGGGGCAGTCCCTGCTATGGGCAATAGTGTACTCATGGGCGTGGACAGGGTTTAAGGGGCACAGTCCCTCCTTTAGGAAACTCATATTCTTGCGAGTTGGAAAAACCCTGGTCCGTTCGCTTTACACAAGTAACAAAAAAATAGCTCAACGTATGTTTCCAAAGTGTACGAGCGGCTAGTTAAGGGCGCGATCGGGACGTGGTCCAAACGGGGCTACGTAGGACAGACAGCGCCACCAACCTGTAGGGACAGGCAGAACCCAGTGTCCCCTTTCTCCCCCTCCCTTTAAACTGCTGCACGCAGTTCCATAGAGAACCACCATGGCGATGATCGAACTGTTGTCCCAAAAGACCACCGCAACCACTCCGAACAATAACAGCGGCATGCTCCTTAAACGCAGAAGATTCAGCGTCGTCACGCCTAGTCCCAAGCAATGGATACCCTGCTCTGTGCCACCAGTGGAATCTTCTATCTGTTTCATAGCGCGCATCAATGAACGGGGTACGATGGAGTCAGCCTTCTTTACTCCTAACCCCCCCTTTCTCCGTGGTGGGGTGTGGGGGGGTGGGGGGGGGAAGTAGTCATCTCTCACTGAGTATCGGCTTCACTTGTGGTCTTCAACATGTTGACAGGCTTCGTTGGCCCAACGGAGTGACTGGGAACTTTGGGGCCATTGGGGGCCTGTATTTCCTGCCCCGTGCAGCATACATCTCGGGTGGGAAAATTGGGGAGAGGGCTGGGGGAGTGTGGAGAGGTCTCAGAGGTGACCCACCGGGTACAGGTAAACAAAAAAGAAAGAACTAGTTAGGGAGCCGTACAAGTTTTTTAAAAAAAATATTAAAAATTAAAATTAACCCCTTGCTTCCTGTAGCGCGACAGCGGGATCTACGCCCGCCCAGTGAACTTGAAACCGTAGAATGAGGTCAGAGCTCCAGCCGACGACACGCAAAACTACCCCTGAAAATGGACCCAACTCCTTCTGTCCTCTGTACAAATAAACTAAACCTTCCCCTATTACCCGCGGTAAGAGCTTAATGCTCTTCGTAGGCAAGAGGTGGGACGGCGGAACCCGGAAAACCCAGCAAACCCAAGAACCCACCGTTTCCTATTGTGTGTATTATGTCTGGAGAATGTCTGAGGCGCTGGTGGTGGGGAATCTCTTCAATCACGTTTCTCCAAGTCCAACTGCTGTCGCTTGAAACTCGCTGTACTCCCTTCGCCGTACCTTGGGGGGGGGGGGGGACAGAGGGAGAGCACAGCCTGACCTGCAGGCCAGGCCACATGCAGGGGCAAGTACTCTCCGACGGGTAGGACAGACACTTATGAAACTTCCTCATGCTCCATTCTCGGACTTCGTACTCGGACCTCTCGATTTCCTTTTGCCACCAACGTCTCGCGGTTCCTCTCCACCGTCGGTCCTGGATCAGCCTATCCTAGTCCGCAGCAAGCTCCTTCAGCTTGGACTCCAGGATGTCTTGTCGTCTTCGTTCATTCGCTCCAGGATCTCCGGCAGCGGCTGAGAGGCAACCAATGAAGGGGGGGGGGGGGGGGAAGAAGGGGTACGCACGGGGGAATAGGTGCTCTAGGGGGCCAGCGAGTGAGGTTCTGCAGTGTATGCAGAATTAGATGCACCAGGCCAAAGTGGGAAAGTCCCTTGGACCCAGCCCGTCGGGGTCAATTGGACCAGGACACGGACGGGGGTTGGGGGGGGGGAGGGAAGAGGTGGGTGGCAGTATGGGAAAGGTTATGGCTGCTGCTGAACGCCTTCAGTAACAGAAACGTCCTCACCGCCATATGCATCCCAAAGCAACACCCCAACAATGCCTGACCTGGATGTACTCTAGCGCTTTCGTGGAGCACGATTCGGAAAGCAGAGAGCGGTGGCAAGCTGTGTACTCGAGAGTCATGTGGCCCACCAGCTATGTCCACATCATCCCCCCCCCCCCCCCCCCCACTTTCCACGCGGGCCACGCACGGCACGCTAAATCAAATGAGTGTAATAAAGTCCCAACGCCACCAACGTTTCGGTCCGCAAAAGAAGGTCCGGTGAGTAGGAGCAAAAACGTGGTCGGTGGCGGACGCATTTGGTCGGACCGCTTGCTGCCCCCCGGCCGGTGAGACGCACTTGTAGTTCTGGCCCTCGTTCTCGGTGTGTTGAGCTGAGGTTATAGCTGATCCAGAAGTTGTGTCGGTGCAGTCCTCGCAGAGGGGGTGATCCACGTCCGTTCTGGCCGACATGATGTCAAACAGGTCCCCAGTCACCTGCAGAGAAGAGGGAGAGAAGAGGCATGACGTTGCCTGGCCCCACCCAACAAGGGCGGCGGGTTCCAACGAAATGATCAGTAAAGTGAAAGTCTGAAAACTTGGATTGTGTCATAGAGCAATCTATCCAAAATGTCGAGAGCGAGAGCGGCAGAGAGAGACAGAGCAGAGAGACAGAGGCGAGAGAGAAGCAGGGAGAGAGGAGAGAGAGACCGAGGAGGCAGAGGAAGAACGACGAAGAGAGGAGATGAGATTCTAGGATGAGAGAGAGGCAGAGAGAGAGACTAGGCAGAGACGAGATGGCCAGAGGAGAGAGGGGGGGGGGGGGGGGGGAAGAGGAGGCAGAGAGAGAAGAGGGGCAGAGAGAGAGGCCAGAGAGAGAGAGGCAGAGAGGAGAGAGGCAGAGAGAGACAGAGAGAGGAACCGAGGCAGACGAGAGAGAGGCAGAGAGAGAGAGAGGGCGGAGAGACAGAGGGCAGAGAGAGAGAGGAGAGAGCGAGAGAGCAGCGCGAGAGACAGAGGAAGAGAGCGGTGAGAGGAGGGGACGAGGAGACGGCAGAGAGAGAGAGCAGAGAGAGGAGAGAGGAGAGAGAGAGAGATGAGCAGGGAGCGAGGGAGAGCCCAGAGAAGGAGAGAGGAGAGAGAGACAGAGAGAGGCAGAGAGAGAGAGAGAGAGGGCGGCCGAGCCAGAGAGGAGAGAGGAGGAGAGACGCAGAGAGGACGGAGACGGCAGAGACGAGAGAGGCAGCAGAGAGAGGGCAGGGAAGGAAGGAGGCAGGAGAGAGCGGAGAGGAGAGAGAGAGAGAGGCGGAGAGAGACGGAGAGAAGAGACAGACGAGAGAGGCAGAAGAGGGGGGCAGCGAGACGAGAGGGGCCAGACGAGAAGAGAGATGGGGCGAGAGAGAGAGAGGGGACGGAGAGCCAAGGGAGAGAGAGACGGAGAGGCCAGAGAGAGAGAGTAGGCGCAGAGGAGAGAGAGGCGCAGAGAGAGAGAGGGCAGAAGAGACGAGAGAGAGAGCAGAGGGCGCAGGAGAGGAGAAGAGGCCCAGGAGAGAGTAGAGAGAAGCCACCCGCGAGAGAGGAGGAGAGAGGCAGGAGAGAGCAGAGAGGCAGAGGGAGAGACAGACACACAGAGGCGCAGAGAGAAAGAGAGAAGCATTTTTTATTTGGAAACCGTTCAAAAAGTTAAGATTTTATAAGCATCGCTCAAAAAAGGTAATTTTTACACCTCTCCTCCTCTAACGCTGACTCCGTATGCAAACACTCCCATGTGAAGACATATCCACTCTCTCGCTGCGCTGTATAATTAATGGCCTCGGTGGGACAACGCTGTTACCTTTAGCCTCCTGCTCAGGTTTTCCATCGTCCCCCGTCGGACGCCTCTCCGATCAGCCGGAAACTGTTTGGCGCTTTCTGTGAGACATCATCTGCGAGTGGAAGTACAAAATCGGTGACGATGGAGGACCTTCTCCCCCTCATCCACCCAATGCTGCGTCGCCCAACAGGGGCGCCAAAATCGCCAAGGGCTCATTGGGGGGGGGTGGGGGGGGGGGAGAGGGGAAGGGGAAACGCAGAGGACGTGGATGGAGTCATAAGCCATCCTGGAACGATCACTGGGGAGGCCTTCATCCAGCAGTGGATCGATTAAGGGAGGGATGATGATGGATGGTGATGAACACACACACCCCAAACATTCAGTATTTCTGACTCTACCTTGCAGGCGGAATAATCTCCGAGGATACTCCGTCCGCTTGCTTTCGGCAAACGTTCCTGCAGGGGAAACAGAGCAGGAACACAACAGAGCCCATCAAGCCGGAGAGCGAAGTTGTTACTATTAAAGGTCGGGTCGGCCAAGCATCTAACCTCCCACCCCCCACCCCCCGTTTTGCTCTGACATTTCCTTGGAAAAACCTTGACCATTGTATATAAAAAAAGGTTTGGGGGTAGAAGACATATTTAACCTTCAGGTGCTCCACGATGCCTCTGTGGCCACGTCGTAGCGATCGTGTAAAGGTTTCGCTAGGGCAAATGCTGGAGAAGTCGTCGTGAGATTTCAATCTTCTCCAGCACGGGGGCGGTGGGGGGAGAGGCTTCCGTATATATTAAAAAGGCCGTAGACGTTTGATTAGACGAAGGCTCTTATTTTTACTAGATACCCTATACCGACTCCTTGCGTCTGTCCAAACCTCCTGAACTCTGTAGTATCTACCCCCCCCTCCTCCCCATTACTTTCTGCTGGAAGTCTGCTCTGTATATCTACTACTACTTCAGCAAAGAAGCGCTTTCTCCCATATTTCAGGTGGAGTCTGCCAAAATGCAACTTCAAGGGCTGGTCTTGGTTCTAATGCTTCCCCTGCGTCCGCAAAAATAAAAATGCATTTTTATCCTAAATTTCTTGGCTGGGGCTCATTTGCATGTCACTACCAGATCCATGGCTGCATGTATGCTATATGTGGAAACTCTGCGAGTAGGTGTTGGCTGGCTCTGCACTTCTGTAACCCGCCCGGTGCGCAATGTGGAGGCAGAAGCTTATTAGGGGGTCCCTGTTACAATGGATGAGAAGCACAAAAAAAAAAAACGACACTGCGCGCTCATTTGCATGTCATTACCCAGAATCCCTGGCTGCAGCGTTAAAACACTGCATGCTAAGCAGACAATGGGGAAGGCCAGGATACCACGGGGGCGAGACCGTGTGACGGGGCCCCGCCAGCGATTATTTTTTTTTATTTGCAAGGTTGTACTTCTTAAACATTCTTGAACATTTGCCCGGGAAGAAAAGATGGGGATGGTTTCTACCAATCTTTACCTTAGTTGAATGTTGTTAATAAAAAGACCATTGTCAGTCCTCGGGCCCCCGTTGTAAAATGGTTTAGCCACACTCGGCGCCTTCCTGCACGGGAATATGAAGAACGCCCATTAGTCACACCAGAGTAGGAGCGGTTATCAGTGAGTAAGACACGGGACTGAACCGGATATGTGTGAACGAGGGGAAGGCCGGATCAGTGAGTAAAGACACTGAATGGCACTCAGTGAAGCAGGAGACAGGAGCGGCCATGAGTAAAGCACTGAGCTGCCAGGTGAGTGTGAAGCAGGAGAAGGAGATAGCAGCGGCTCAGTGGAGTAAAGACACTGACTGGCAGTGAGTGTGAAGAGAGGAAAGGAGCGGATCAGTGAGTAAAAGACACTGACTGGCACTGAGTGTGAAGCAGGGGAGGGACGAGGGCTCAGTGAGTAAAGACATGACTGCATGAGTGTGAAGCAGGGGAGGGAGCGGCTCAAGTGAGTAAAGACACTGACTGGCAGTGAGTGTTGACGCAGGGAGAGGCGCTCAGTGAGTAAAGACACTGACTGGCACTGAGTGTGAAGCAGGAGAGGGAGCGGCTCAGTGAGTAAAGACACTGACTGGCACTGAGTGTGAAGCAGGAGAGGGAGCGGCTCAGTGAGTAAAGACACTGACTGGCACTGAGAGTTTGAAGCAGGGGAGCCTGGTTCAATTCCCGGTGTCGGCTCCTTGTGACCTTGGGCAAGTCACTTTAACTCCCTGTGCCTCAGTCACCAAAAACATAGATTGTAAGCTCCACGGGGCAGAGACCTGCGCCTGCAAAATGTCTCTGTAAAACTAGCAGCGCTATACAAGAACATGATATTATTATTATTATTATTAAGTAAGGGGATATGCTGGAATTCAGTTAATTCAACGCATCGTTTCACGATTACATTGCGTACGCCCATTTGGAAATGGGCACAGGGTTTCGCCGTACGTTTTCTATACATGTAACAAGCTTCGCCCTCGTTTGAGGAGAACACTCTGCCGGAGAGGGGAACCTGGGGCTTTCCACCACAGTGGCCGCCGAGGTGGGACTGCTCCTTTTAAAAGGAAGACGGTCACACCGAGAAGTGGTTTGACCAGCTACGCGAGACGGATGCCTTGGTCAAAGGAAACACGGGCTCAATAGGGGTCGTGTGGGGTGGGCGCACGTTCCTACCTCAATGACGTTCGACTCGTGGGGGTCACTGGGCTTCACTGCAGCTGTAGTCAGCAACGGAGCTATATAGAAAAGATGCTCACGGTTAATGGTCTTGATGAAGAACTCAATGACACCTCAACTTCTTGAGTGGCCTTATGACGTACCTGGCATGACACAGGACCTAGCATGCCAGAGGCCTTATTAACATACCAGGTAAGTCATGGACACATGTTCGTTTTTTCCCCAAGGGGCCGATCCGGCAGAAGGCCCCGCAGAGCGGAAGTGTAGACTCTTCCACTTCCCGTCAACTGGGGGACAGGGAGGAGCGGTGGTGATCACGTGATGCTGACAAAGCGATCACATGACCAGTGCGGAAGAAACAAGCGTCACCCTTGTTTGAGGATAACAGTCTGCCAGAGACTTTGTATATTGTGTAGCTCCAGCAAGAGATCCATATTGTATTGTATGTCTTTATTTATATAGCGCCATTAATGTACACAGCGTTTCACCGCAGTAATACATATCATATAAATAACAAATAATATAAATAACAGGTCATGGGAATAAGTGCTCCAGACATCAAAGTAACATTAAGGAAGAGGAGTCCCTGCTCCGAGGAGCTTACAATCTAATTATGCACGACCAGGCCCGGAGCCTGGTTAACACAAGCACCGAATCTTATCCTTACTCCTCTACAATTTATAGCAAACAGCACAAAGCCGTGATCTTGTAGTTACACAGCGTTCAAACACTGGGTGTTACTTGCAGTTTCGACAGTTACACACGTTAGCGTAGGTTCTTGCAGAGATAAGCTAAAAGATAGATGGAACAAAAAGGCAATGCCGATTCCATTTCAAGGCTAAAAGTCGGGGTACTGGTTTCCTGTTCATCCTTGGCAGACTGGGGGAGGAACATACCGGGAAACAGCAGAGAGACCGTTGTAGCCAGATAAGCAAAAAAAAGTAACAGCTAAGCAATTTCTCAGGTTCAAAGTTTAAGGAACATCAGCCATATTTTGTAACACTTACACGGTCCTTCTTTCCGGAACATGCTATTACCCATAATACATTGCTATAGTCAGTGTTCGACAAACCTATACATTTGCTCGCCCCGGGCGAGTGGATTTAACATCGTGGCGAGCTCCTATTGGCCCAAGCAGCACACGTTTGGTACTAGGTGGCGAGTAGATTTTTTTGTGTGGCGAGTAGATTTTTTGGTGATTTGTCGACCACTGGCTATAGTAGAACAAGGCTATAAAGTTTCATTCGACGCCAGAAATGCGTTGGCACTCTAAAGGTTAAAAGCACCCTCCTCCTCCTCCTCCTCCTCCCCTTAATATCAAGTGTTTTATATGAACCAGAGGGTCCCCATGAGCTGAACCCTAAGATGGCTGCGGGGTCACCCAATCAGAAGCAGAGATGTTCTGTCGTGATGTCACAACTTCAGCCGCCAAGGTGAGGCTGGTCAGCCATATTGGTTCTCCCAGACAAGAGTTTAAATACAATATCTCGGGGAGGGGGGGGGGGGGGAGAGAGTAGCTTGGAGCGTCGTGGTTGTGCTCCGGCGCGTTTGGGGGGTTTACATCTACGTATGAGGTAATGATACTTTACCCGTCAGTTCCTGCATGGCGACTTTATCCAGGATCTTGAAGGAGGTGTCCAACTTCAGCGGCTGGCTGCATCGCTGGCACACGAAGCTGACCTGCATCGTAGACGATTTGGAGGTCTCCATATCCTTAAAGAAGGGGGGGGGGGATGTTACAGTAACAATCACACCCCTATGTTTAGAAGAGAAGCGCAAAGAAATGACCCCTATGGTGAAAATAAGCTTGGGATTTTAATGGATAAAATAATGATTCAAATAAATCTCAAAAAGAATGACTCGTCCTTTCCTCCGACGCGTTTCGCTAGAACACAGCTCGCTTCTTCAGGGTTGTAAGGTATCTCATGAGTTTAGAATCACCCTGCTAAAATACCCTCTACTGCCGTCCTACTGGTTGATCAGGTAACCAACAAGTGCTATCAGGCTTGATTGCTAAACACACCATCCTCTTACTACAATTGCCCTTTAGGGGACGTAAACCGGAGGAGTTACGGGGCGCACAGATTATGAGGCTTTTGATAGTTTGCGTCCTTTTTGGGGGGGGGGGGTTCTGCCTCACGCTTTGCGCCACACACCAAAAGTCCCTATTGAAGTTAATGGAACCAATCGGCCGGAAAGAATACTACGATGAAAGGCGTCTGATAAAACCGCCTGTCATAGATAACTCAGGAGATGTGTGGGGTGATAGATTATAGATAAGATAGATATGTAGCAGAGACAAAATGGCGGCACACACTGGGTAGAATGCAGGCAGATGGGTTGCAAGGTAAACAGGGGTTAACAGTCAGTCAGTCAATGAGGATCACAGCTGCGATCCAAAATACCAACACAGTAATAGAATTATGGATCACAGCTGTGATCCTTATTGAGTTACTGTTAACCACTGTTTACCTCGCGCCCCATCTGTCTGCATTCAACCCAGTGTGTGCCGCCATTTTGCCCTGCTACACAGACACACAGAGACAGAGAGAGACACACAGACTGAGACACACACACAGAGACACACACACAAAGAGACAGAGAGAGAGAGACACACAAACAGAGAGAGAGACACACACAGATAGAGAGACACACAGACTGAGAGAGAGAGAGACACACACACAGACATAGAGAGAGAGAGACACACAGACATAGAGAGACAGAGACACACAGACAGTCACTAATAACGAAAATTATTTCTGCTATTAACAATAGATAGTAGGGAAACAGAGCGGTTCAATACCTAAAATATCATTCCCTACTATGTTTAAAACTCGGAAATTAAATATACAATGTTGTGTTTTGATCAGATAGGGATAATGTTCCCACCACAGGTAACACACACACACACTATCTGAAATATAAGATAAATTATTAAATGCAGGAAATAGTATTATAATATTGTACTAATCCTAAGGAACATATTATACTTGTATAATATATACATCAAATATTTATATAAATATGATATGCAATGGATGGGATCTGATGCCAATTATATTATATTAAATGCTTCCATCACAAGAATCACACGTTCCAATCACAGGACAGAATATAATAATAATGCTAAGTAAAAGCGGCAAGCGCCGAGCGCACAGCGCCAGCAGAGACGCAGCCACGTGCTCTCAGCACAAGGATAACAGACAACAATAACAGGAAATGGTGTTATAACAATGTTCCAATCCCAGGGCATGTATGTATGTATGTATGTATATAATATAATATTCGTTTCTATAATTGTGTGGTCATGGTAGCATTTAAGTATATTTTATGTCAGATCTAACCCCCCCTCATTGTGTGTGTGTGAGTGTGTATATATTATATATATATATATATATATATCTATCTATATACTAGATCATATCTATATATTTATATATCTATAATGATATACAATGAGGTGGGGGTTAGATCTGACATAAAATACACTTAAATGCTACCATGACTGCACACAATTATAGAAACTAATATTATTATAATATATATACATATAATCCCCAAATAACATATATTTGTATATTATTTAAATAATATATATCATATACAAAGGTGGAAGCAGGGGGGGGGGGGGGTGGTGGGTGTAATATAGATCCTATATTAACTGTTCCCCATCACAGGGCACAATCAGCAGGGGGAATAGCATAATGACCCTACAATTAACATTAGGATTAATGGTGGTGTACAGCAGGCAGCCATCATTAACCTGCCCACACCCCCAGGTAAGGTGGGTATAAGGTGGGGGTATCAGGGCCTGTACTTACCTCTCCCCTGGAGGTTTGTCACCCACTCAGTGACTCAGGCTGAGGATCATCCCCCCCTCTTCACTGGATCTCCCCCTACAGGATGTTTTCATGCCTTAATTCCACCCACCCCCATGACCAGGAAGAAGGGCGGAAATGACGTCGGCCCCGGCCTTAAACTGAGGGCAGCTGAAGAGAACCGGAACACGTGGTTAGGAGGCATTGGGAATAGTGCCTCACTGGTGGATCTTATGCAATGGGCTGGTGGGATGAACAGGGGCAGGGATGCTGGGAGCAGGGCTGCTATTCTGCAATCATTTTTTTAAATGATTTATTTAAATAGTCTTATTTAGGATTCTAGCACCTAATCCACACATTTAATCGGGGGGGGGGGGGGGAGACAAATGCCCACTTTTACAAAAAGTTGAATGCAAACAAGCATAGAAATGTAGCTCAATATGGATGGATCGTCCACCATCAGCTGAAGAATTGGACATTCTGTGTTAGGCTGAGCTCATAGCGCTGGCGCCCGACGCGACGGTGATGTCACGCTGTAGTCGCTGGAAAAATGAAATTGACTTTCAGCAATCGCAACCAAGCCGTCGCGCCGCCTACAATAAGCGCACGCTACAGCGGCAATACATTTGTTTTGCCGCGACGTTGCTGTCGCCAGCGCCATGGCAGCAGGGGTCCCATAGGTCTGTGACGCCGTGTCCCGACCTCCAGTAGGGAACAGAAATGTCCCAATGTGAGCTCACTCACCATCACGGCATACAGGAGTCCGAATTGAGCCAGGAGCCTCCCGCTGCACAGCTGCTTCTGGATACCCCTCGTGCGCACGGCTTTGCATCGCGATCCAGGCCGCGTGACGACGCAGGCGGCCCCACGCGTTTCGTCGGCGAACAGCTTGACTCCATCAGCGATTTTTTGATGGAGAAAAAATACGAAGTGTGTATTCCATACAGTGACACTGCGACTGCTCATTTGCATGTCATTACCCAGAATCCCTGGCTGCAGTGGAAGCACTAAGAGATAAGGGGGAAGGGCAGGGTCGCCAACATGAGCTGAGACGTGTGGGGCTTTTATTTGCGATTTATGACATAGAACATCAAAGTGTCCCCAGAGGGAGCTTCTGGTGATCGAAACGTTGCAATACTTGCGGTTCCATGGCATAAATAAACAATTTATATTTTTCTCCATACAAATGTCAGTGCCGCGATTTAGTGCATTTTTTAATGCACTTACACCCCTTCGTGCATCTATCAGTTTACATGGCACGGCTGCTAGACTTCATAGGCAGGTTTTTTGTCAGGAGAGTGGCTATATATATATATATCTATATATATATGTGTAAACAAACACACAGATACCCAGCAAGCTCTCAGAAACGCCCCCATATTACCACAAAATATATGTATGTATATAAGTGTCAAAAGGAGCGCTACTGGGCGTGGCTAATTGTATTAAACAAGAAACAAAGAAGTCCAGAGCAACAGCCAATGTGACAAAAATACAGTGAATTACATATATATCTCTTGAAAAAAGGGTCATTTAGTTAACCCTTTGGCCAAAGCGTATAAGCCTGCGAGCCACTTTCAAGGCATGACCATAATATCGCAGATCCTTAACACTAACTGATATATACTTTGTCCAGCTGGTCTCAGCTGTTTTGGAGGTCAGTGGCTCCTCCCACCCAGGGTTTAAAGCTCGCCCCTCCCCACTGTCCAGGTAAGCAGGTTTTCTTTTCATACAGCTGGTTGCGACAGGTTCAATGCCAGGGCCATCCTTCCTCTAATTATAGAGGTAAATAAGCATTTTAATCAGTTAGTGTTAGGACCTGCGATATTATGGTCATGCCTTGAAAGTGGCTCGCAGGCTTAAGACGCTTTGGCCAAAGGGTTAACAAAATGACCCTTTTTTCAAGAGATATATAGGTAATTCACTGTATTTTTGTCACATTGGATGTTGCTCTGGGCTGTATGTATGTATGTCCTTATTTATATAGCGCCATTAATGTACATAGCGCGTGATGGTGGCCCACTGTAAGGGTTAATGTTTACCTAGGGTTGGAAAGTGTCCAAAAGCTAGCACTATGTAACTTGTGTTTATATATATATGTTTAACACTGAGTTTTAGTGTGACTCGTGTCTGGGCCACTAACAATAGCGGATTACCAAGTATAGAATGAGTCGGGGGGGCTAATCGGCTGTATGGGGCAAGTGCCAGTGAAGGATGTGCCTGCGTGCTGAGAGTACACACGCTTAAGGCCGGAGGAGTATTATTCTCTCCCCCTTCAGCGAGGCCTAGAGCTGATCTCGCGGATCGGCATTCAGGTCCTAGCCCTGTCGGCCGCCCTTCCCATTGGTCAGTTCCTCTGCGCCATCATTCAGGCACTGGCTCCATTCCCTCTCTGGATTGGTCCGTTCCGGATGCCCCTCTCACTCCTGATTGGCTCAGCGGATTAAAGGGACTTCGTTGATTGGTCGGCACTCGATTCTCCACGTTTCCAAATGAAGGCTGGAAAACTTTAGAAGCTGATGCCTATCTGCGCTCCACAGTTATTCCAGGTTGGTCCTGGTGTTGTGCGACCAATTGTATCGTAGACTGTGTAGACCTGAGGCAGTCTTCCCTTGTAAGAGATTGGACACAGACTTTTTGAGGTCGGAATCCAGGGTAAGATAGCTTTATGAGTGCCTTGCATCTAGCACGCTAGGAGTACCCCGTAAGTCCGTGTGTTGTGGGGTTATTGCTGTGTCCTTGTGTGTGGGTTGCTCACTGTCAAATAAAGTGACATTTATTAACCTCTGAGTTCACCTTGGTAATTGCGATTGCAAGTAGTCTGGTCAACCCCAAATCGTGTATGGCCTTACAAGTGAGGAGGAAGAATTTTGTGAGTAATATGGGATTTGATAGGAAGGCAGGAGAGGGATTTCAGCAGGGGAGACACTGAGACAGATCTAGGAAAGAGTAGAGTGATTCTGGCAGCAGCGTTTAGGATAGATTGTAGGGGAGACAGGTGAGAGGCAGGAAGGCCGGACAGCAGTGACAGAGAAAAGGGCTCAATTGTATAGGGAAAGTCCTCGTGCCATTCCCTGAAAAACTGGAAGCCGTTAGGGAAGTGCATGCAAACCACCTGACGCGTTTCGTAGCTCTCGGGCCACTTCACCTGACAAGGTGTCCGAGAGCTGCGAAACGTGTCTGATACACACAGACATACACTGATACGCACACGCACAGAGACACACACACACACACAGACAGAGACACACACAGAGACAGAGAGACACAGAGACACACACACAGAGACAGAGAGACACACACACAGAGACAGCGAGACACACACACAGAGACAGAGACAGAGACAGAGACACACACACACACACACACACACACACACACACACACCCACACATGCACACATCCAATCACTCACACACTACACACCCACCCACCCAACACACCTTGGTCTTCCCCTTTATCCCGCCTCCTCTAGCTCCTGATTGGCTACTCTCTCCGCTTCCTCCCGGCTCTTAATTGGCTGTGCTCGCCCCGTCCCCCCTCCCCCTGTGGTTCCTGATTGGCTGCGCTCTCTTCCCCCTGTGGTACCTGATTGGCTGCTTCCCTGCCCCCCTCTCCGCGCGGGGAATTGAGACGTCACTTCCCGTCCCGCTGTATCACGCACGCAGCCGGCAGCAGCAGCAGCAGAGTGTGAGGCCCAGGAGTATCCCCCCCGCGCGCGCACTTTCCCCGCAGCCGAGCGCGAGGCCCTCCCGGAATATTCCCCCCGCGCGCGCGCACACACACAGATCCCGCAGCCATGTCCTCCCTGCTCAAAGTGGACCAGGAGCTCAAGAAGAAGGTGTGTGTGTGTGTGTGTGTGTGTGTGTGTGTGTGTGTGTGTGTGTGTGTTTTTTGGGGGGGGGAAGCTGGTAGGAAAAGCCGCAGGCTTTGGGCCTAGTGTGGTAGCCCCCCGAAGGGGGGGGGGTTGTTAAGGGGCGCCCTTGATGGGGGGGAGATGTGAGGGTGCCCTTGATGGGGGGGGTAGAGATTGAGGGTAACCATAAGAGGTTGAGGGGTGCCCTTGTGGGGGGGGGGCTGAGGGCGCCCTTGATGTGGGGGGAAGATGTTGAGGGGTTCCCTTGATGGGGAGGGGTGGTGTTGTTGGAGGAGGGAGTGGAGAGGGGGCCCTCGATCTCGGGGGGGGTGGGAGGTTTGAAGGGGTGCCCTTAATGGGGGGCGAGTTGAGGGGTACCATTAAAGGGGGGAGGTTGAGGGGCGCCCTTGATGTGTGGGGAAGATGTTGAGGGTTCCCTTGATGGGGGGGGGGGTGGTGTTGGGAGGGAGTGGAGAGGGGCCTCGAAGTTAGGGGTGCTTTGTGGGGGGGTGGTGGTTGAGGGCCGCCCTTGACGATGTGGGTTGTATAATGGGGTGGGGGTGTGGTGGACTCTGAGGAGGGGGTTTGGGGAAGCATGCTGGGGATGGTTGTTGGGGACTATATCGGGTGTTGGGTGCCTGGACGGGCTCTATATATTTTTTTGGCGAGGGGTCTGGGAGCGGCACGCTGTATGTAATAAGTGGGGGGGCTCATGGGGAAGAGTTGAATGGTGGGGGGCTTCGGTGGGATTTATAGTGGGGAATCTGGGAGCAGAGCACTGAGTGGTGGGGGGAGAATGGGGAAGTTGAGTGGTGGGTTTCTGGGTTTGCTCTATGGGATTTGGAGGTGATGTAGTGGGGGCCTAGGGGGTGCTCTATGCAGGCCTGTGTGAGGGATGGATAGTGGTTTGGGGGAAGTGGGCCCTTTATAGGTGTTCTGGAGGGTGTCTGAATGATGGCCTTGGATATGTGGGGTGCCAAAGGGTGGGTCTAGGAGATTCTGGGATGGGTAGGATTGTCAGTCTCTGGAGAAATAGATCTGTGTGGTGGGGATAAGGGGAGCTGTGGTAATTGTTTTTTGGGTTATAGGATGGGCAAGCCAGTACATTGGTGATATTATAGCCCCCATCTTGCCCCTTCCACTGGGCACACTGGTTCACCTTGTCATAGCCATGTCTTCATGTGATGCTTCATCTGGAGTGATGTGCGTGTTGGGTCATGTCTCAACATGCGAAACCTCACATGGCATTGCCACGAGACGGCACCATTAAAACCAACCCGTGTTGTCTCCGTGACTTCAACTTCTCAACGACCCCTGAGCCGTGATATATGTGGACTTTGAAGGAGCGATGACATTTTGTCGATTTTATATTCTGTCTTGAGAGAGAGCGTGAGTCTCCATGGACGTTTTGGGGAACACAAGCGCCTGGGGAGGAGTTAGACCATTGATTCCCAAACTTACCATGGACCACTATTGAATGATGGATCTCCATATTTAGTTGCTATTATCCATCTATTCATAACTGCAAAGAAATCAACATGGGTCTTCACAAAAAAATGACGTGAACTGCTGGCCATTAAAGTTTTTAAGGTGTTTTGAGACACCGTGGCTTGGATGTACAGATGCCAAACACTTGCTGTGCAATAAGAGTATATAATGGAAAGTGGAGGTTGTGAAAACCCAGTTTTGAAGAGCACAAAAATAGTCTAACGATGGGGAGATTCCCCCCCCCCCCCCCCCAATCTAACCTAGAAAGGTGTGATGGGTTTGGAAGACACTTGCAAATATAACTGTTTTTTGGGCGAGTGCCCTATTGTATTTCCGCTGGGAATATTATAGGATAATGTTGCTGAGTCTTGAACGAGACGTTATGGGGTGGGTTCATTTTTAATGGCCTCATTGAACATTTATCTGGTCTCAGTCTCGTGCAGACTAACTCCTATGAATAAAGAAACCACCGTGTTGATTGAAGGGGCCGTCCCTTTTTAGGAGCAAATGTGTTTTTAGGACAGAGGTAAAATCTAGCGGATTTGTTTAAGAGTTAAGTCCGTCGGAAACACATGAATGTATTTAACGGTTTTAAACGTTGTATTCGTCAGAACCCAATGCGTTGGAGTTTCTATTACATTTTCGCCCAATATCTTTTGATATAATGAAGCCTTCTGGATAAAAATACTGTAAATACAAATATAGGATAAGCATCTGTCTAAATTTAACACGGGTTGAACTTGATGGACATGTCTTTCTTTCAACGTCGTCTACTGTGTGTGTAACAATTCTGTCTACTGTTGTGTATATACAGATAAATTGTTGATTTGGTGTTGTTCGCTGATTTGGGAAGCTCCATGTCTCTCTTGTATCCAGTTGCTGGCTGCGTTCACCGACCGTTGCTGCACGGCTACTGAAACCAGCGTGTGTAGGATGCAGCTTACCAGATGCCCCATACAAATATTTAGTTTATTCCAAAAGTCAACCTTTTCGGGGTTAGTCCCTCATCCTGACGAAGGTGTTAGATGACCGAAACGTTGCCTTTTGGAATAAACAAAACCTCTTTTTTTATTGAACATTTGAAGTTCTGATATGCTATACGGAAGCAAGGGATCAGGCTTGCAAACACTCCCCAAATATGTGGAAAAAATAAGCGACACAACAGCGCAATAACGTGTAGATCAACACTGTGATGGTAATGGAAAGGTATCCCACTCGCAACCGAGACGTTTAAAATGGGCGTTGTGGTTATTCAGTCACCAACTCACAGAAGATTTCTTCCAAAGCGTACTAGTGGATTCCTCAGCAACAGCATAGGAAGATGGGGTGGTTCCCATATGGGAACAGAGAGGACACAGTGTAGATTGTTTTATAAACAAGAAATCAAAAGTAATACACTTAAGTGCTAGAGGTCCAGGCATGTGGATAAGGATCTTGTAACTTGCTCCTGGAAGTAGCAACTGTGGTGGCCATCCACAGGGAAGGCTGTTAAGGCAGAGACCAAGCAGAACTTTGTCCAGGATCCTCTGAATCGTCTTCCACACAACTCAGATGGGCTCCAGGATGTCTGCACACTCGCCCTACGTGTTTCACTCAGTGCGTCCTCAGAGGTTGATGTTGGTTAACGTTTATTGAACATTGAAGTTCACAGCCTGCTGACAGCAGCGTAGCTAGTTCAGATAGACAAAGGGAGGACAGTCATGGCAAGATCAGCTTAAAATTGCCCGCTTTATATCTGTTTACCAACGCTAAAGCGAAGGTGCTGACATTCAAAGTTTGAAAAGTTATTCTAAAGATTTAATTGTTGGAATCTATATTTCACATTTGTAGCCTCCGGAAAACGTGCGATCTGTAATTTTAAAATCTATTTCAATGCTACTTTTTTATTCTGAATGCATTACTTAATCAGTGAGCATGTTATATAACACTGTTGTGATGTAACTGCCAAAACAGTGACATAATATCTTTATAAGTGGAATAGGTAATGGGTTTATTAATCGCACGTGTGTGTGCGTGTGTATATCTAAGAATATGAATTAGTTTGTTTACATGACGTGTGACCCTCCCGGCCTCATGGGCGTTTACAGCGCTGTCTCTTATCGTGGTTACACTGAAGGCATTACCTTAATCAGGGTGTTGGATTTGTGTGGCCGTGGGATGAGGTAGCGAAGATGCAAATGATAGGCACCAGGAACGTTTTTTAGTAAGAAATAACACCATTTATACCCCTTTTTTTACAAGGGCTGCTTACATCCACTCACATTCACAGTACAGATAAGTATAGGTGTTATCAGTTTCATATGGCTTGTCTGTCCTCGACAGTTGCATCCCCAGGGACCCTCCACTTTGGGGAGGTGCGGGCACTTATCTGGATTCTACTTAATTGACCGGTCACTGGTCACTAGGGACCCTTTCTCGGGCATCACTCCTGTCTCTGAACTGCCACATCTAGGCCGACTGTAACTGAGGCGTGTGGGTATCTGGCTGCAGAGCTGATCCTATGGCACCTTGGGATCCCTCCCCCTCAGGGACCTCTGATGCGTGCATGTCTCCTTCTGTGAACTGTTGGCCATCTGAAGGGACACTTGATCCTAACTAGAACATAATAAATGGGGCTGGCCTGTCCTATTTACTCAGGAACCTCTTAACTATATACACTGAGGCTCCTCCACTCTCACTCCTCTAGGAACCTAACCTCTCCTCTGATAACCTTGTCTCTAGGCATCACAGGGTGGGCTTAGCATCTGCTGACTCGCCCTTAATCTTGTGTAACAGGAAAAGTATCATTGCCTATATGGGGTCGCACCATTAACCCCTACGGCCATGGTAATCCCATAGGTGGCTACATACAAAGATAATCTGAAAGCAGTCGTTCCTTCCATGGACTCGCCCTCTTCCTAGCCAGGATGGGATCCAAGGGGGGTCCCCTTACTTCCTGGTATCTCGGGTACCGGGGAGGATCGGCGTCACTTTTACCAGTATTTAATTCCCCTGGGTCACAGATGACCGCGCCGTCTCCTATTGGCCCTCACGACCTGAGGAATTGGAGCCGCCATCTTGTGTTTTTTCCTTGAGGGGACTGCAACACGGTGCCTTTACCGTTTAAGTATCTCGGGAACCAGGAAGGTCCTCTGCCTCTTCTTGCATGTCATTGGGACTCTACTCCTCCCCGGTGTGAGTGACTCAGTTGGGTTTGGTTTCTCGGCACGTTGTCTCAATATCGTGGGTGGCTTCATTTTTTATAGTGTCATCTCCAGGGTATCAAGCTGGTGATCCTTTTTTTGAAGGCGCCGTTCCTCCTAGAGCCAATGCCAGTATCTTCCGTAGAGGTTTATCTTGTTAGTTGACTTATTTGCAATAACCCAGTCCCAAGACCACCCCACCGCCTCGCCTCTCCAGTTGGCATGAAGGAGAAAAACCCAGAGTGATCAAGCCTTTCTAGTCCTGGCCATATCCTGGCAATGGGTACGGGCGATCCAGCTCTCGAGTGCCTTTATTGCTGGGAATGGAAGGGGGTTACAAATCGGATTTAGGTGGGTGGGTGCAGTAATTCGCCTGTGTGAGGTGCGTTGACTCTTCTCTTACAAATATACACAAGTAGCTTGGTGCGAAGGACAGTGGTATTCGAAACGACGGCACCCTAGTCAGCCAACTCTCCTGAGCGACCTGTGCATCTTGTCTACTACAATTAGGCTTATTGTGCCTGCAAAATTCCTTTGTACAGCGCTGCGCATCCTTGTTGGCACTATAAAATATTTATGGTTAATAAACATGATAAAATATCAAGGTGCAGTCCCTCCTAGGGGCAAAGTGTACTAATGGCAGTGACATGGTTAAGGGGTCAGTCCCTCCTAGGGGCAAAGTGTACTAATGGCAGTGACCTGGTTAAGGGGTCAGTCCCTCCTAGGGGCAAAGCGTACTAATGGCAGTGACATGGTTAAGGGGTCAGTCTCTCCTAGGAGCAAAGTGTACTAATGGCAGTGACATGGTTATGGGGTCAGTCTCTCCTAGGGGCAAAGTGTACTAATGGCAGTGACATGGTTAAGGGGTCAGTCCCTCCTAGGGGCAAAGTGTACTAATGGCAGTGACATGGTTAAGGGGTCAGTCCCTCCTAGGGGCAAAGTGTACTAATGGCAGTGACAGGGTTAAGGGGTCAGTCTCTCCTAGGGGCAGAGTGTACTAATGGCAGTGACATGGTTAAGGGGTCAATCTCTCCTAGGGGCAGAGTGTACTAATGGCAGTGACAGGGTTAAGGGGTCAGTCTCTCCTAGGGGCAGAGTGTACTAATGGCAGTGACATGGTTAAGGGGTCAATCTCTCCTAGGGGCAGAGTGTACTAATGGCAGTGACATGTTTTTAAAACTTTGCACAGAGGAGGAATCAGAACACTTGATTGACAAACACTTCCCCATTCAGAGGCATTTAAGGAATAGAATTTGGCATTCGTTTCCCAAAAGCACAAAAGAAGGGACATCTTTGACTTTTAACCCCAAAAAGTGAATGTTCCTTAATAACAAACATTTAGAAGAGAGGGTGTGAGATGGGCAGGCAAATTATTGGCGATAAGGAAAAGGCGGAGGTATTAAATACATTTATTTGCTTCTGTATTTACCAAGGATGAGTCAATTGCAGAAATATTGCAACACGAGGAAGCCGCAGCCTCTATTAACGAACCATTGTTTAATTGAGTAAGAAGCGAATAGGCTTGATCGAATAAAGCACATGGCCTAGTGGCGTGCACCCAAGGGCTCTTAAGTTCAGTAATAGCCAAACCCTTGCATTTAATATTCAAGGTCTCTGTTTCCACAGGCCACTGTGCCACAAGATTGGGGTAAAGCAGACGTGGCGCCTATATTTTAAAAAGGGAGCTGGATCACAACCGGGGAATTACAGACCTGTACGCCTGACATCAATATTGTTTTAATCTTCAGGAATATCTAATGGATAACAAAATGATTAGTAATTGTCTTCGTGGATTTATGAAGGCCAGGCCGTGCCAAACTAACCTTTTTTTTAATTTCTTTGAGGAGGTAGGTAGGAATTAGGAGAAGTATCTGTCTAAATTTAACACAGGTTGAACTTGATGGAGATTTTATTATTTTGTTTTCCAGCCTCTAATATGTAACATTTACATTTTTGTAATGAGGCACCCAGTTAGGCTGTTTACGTTCTTTTACGTAAGGTTATTTATTTGACCCGCTGCACCTAGTCAGATCATGCTAACCAAAAAATTGGACGTGGGTTTCATCTTTCACGCTTACTAAATACACCAGCGACCTGCTCCGTTTTTACAAGACCCCCCCCCCCCCCTGTTTTTATTTCCCGTTCTGATGGCCTCTTGGAAAAGCTGGAAACCAAAGCCGGTCCATCTAATGTTTTTGTTTTTGTCTTTTTTTTTTAAATAAATTGGGTTTCTGGACTACTAGGAGAAATTTTGAGCGTTTAAAGGAAGAAAAAAAAAATTCTGTAATGACATTTTTAATGTATTATATCGTACAAAAACCTTGTTTTTTGTTCTGATAGCCGACCATTTACAAAGTCAACACCATCCGCTTCCTCTCTCTGGACACGCTCTTGGCACCCCCCCTTTTAAGCCCCTGCCCTCTCTTAACAGTGCGCCCATTGTATATCTAGTAACTGCCTAGGTTCCTGATCTCTCCCCACCAGAAACGTTAATTATCTTGGTCCTCTTCTGTCTGCCCGTCATCCATTTATGTAAACCCCCCCCCCCCCCCCCCACCCCCCCAAGACCGAAAATCTCGCCGATTCGATCTGCACTTGGCTAATATCATGCGACTGCACAGCTTTAAAAAGGACATTTCCTGCCTGTCTGTTTTTTTTTCTCTTCTATCATAAAAAGGTAACTCTACTCATCCGAACCATTTTTCACGCGGTTTTTTTTTGTCTCTTCTTCTAGGTCGTTGTTACCGGGAAAGAGACAGTACAAGCGATGGTGAAAGTACTTTTTATTTGAGTTGTGAGTTGAGGCAGGGGGGGGGTGGGGGGTGGGTCACACGCTCACATGGCGGCTTACATCATGGCCGAAGAGGGCTTTGCGTCAGCTTTGGCTCTCGTCCTTCCGTCTGTGGGAGCGCTGTGGCCAGTGCAGGAAAAGATGGGGGGGTCCGCGTGTTGGGTGTTGGGGAAAGGATCCGGGGGGGGGGGGCAGCGGTGCTGCTGTGACCTCGGGATTCCAAGGGTATTAAACCCAATACGCGTTTTGATGGGTGCCAGTTAATAATTGACAATGTAGTTGCAAAAAAAATCACGTGTGGCTCCCGTAGTAGTATGCGTTTTTTGGGGTTTTTTTTTAACCACAAACAGACGCCTGTTATTATTTGTAATGACTAGTTATTATGAAACACGGAGACATGTGACTTGAGCGTGTTTTATTTCCTCCGGCTGCTCACTTTCGTCTATCAATGGTTAACAAGAGTTGGCTGGGCAAGGCCTCTCTCTCTGTTCTGTCTGTCTGTCTCTCTTCTCTGTCTGTCTCTTCTCTCTGTCGTCTCTCTCTGTCTGTCTGGCTGTGTCTCTGTCTGATCTTGTCGTCTATCTCTGTTGTCTCTCTCTGTCTCGTATTCTCTCTGTCTCTGTCTCTGCTGTCTGATCCTCGTCTGCTCACTGTCTGTCTCTCTGTCTGTCTCTCTGCTGTCTCTCTGTCTGTCTCGTCTGTCTCTCTGTTCGTTCTCGTGTCTGTCTCTGTATCTGTCTCTCTGTCTGTCTCTATATGTGTCTCTCTTGTTGTCTCTGTTCTCTCTCGTCTGTCTCTCTCTGTCTCTGTCTGTCTCTAGTCTCTGTTCTGTGTGTGTTAGTGTCTGTCTGTCTGTTCGTGTCTGTCTCTGTATGTCTCTGTCGTGTACGCTGTCTGTCTGTCTTCTTGTCTGTCTCTGTCTGTCTCTGTCTGTTTGTCTGTATCCCGGTCTGTCTGTCTGTCTCTGTCTGTTCTCGTCGTACTCTGTCTGCTCTGGTCTGCTATTGTCTGTCGTCTCGTCGTTCTGTCTGGTCTCTGTCTGTCTGTGTCTCTCCTGTGTCTCTCTCTTTGTCTCTTCTCGGGTCTTCTCTGGTCTCTTCTTGTGTCTCCTCTCTGCTGGTCTCGAAACAATAGGTAGGGTGGGGAGATGTAGACAACGTGTTGGACAGACCCCATTGATATGAGGCCCAGATGGAAGAGGACATTCTTCATACAAAAAGAAACCAGGACAGACCTAATCCCCTTTCTTTTCCATAAAAAATGTCACCCGATTTTTTTGGTCGAGTGTCGCGGTCCCTACTGGCACAGTGGGTCACCTGACCGCGGCAGCCATTTTATTCAGGCAAAAAACGGAAGAAGAATGGCCGAAATCGAGACGCAACATACCAGGAAAAAAACCAAACCTAAGGGTTGACGATCTCCACGGGTGTGGGTGGGGACGAGGGGGACGGCCCGTAGTGTTGGATCCCCCCGATGTGGTGACTACGTCTATGGCGCACCCAAATGGGTAAAGGCAATCCATCCTTGGACCCAACTGGGTAGATTGGCCGCGACATGTTTAAGGGATACATTCTGGGTAATTGCCTTTTTATACCAGCATCTGACACCTATAAAATATATAGATTATCTCTTTATTGGATCTGATGAGGAGAAGCGAACCAATAAGATGTAGTTGGATTTAATTTTTTTTTTTTAAAGAGTTGTTTAGTTGTGATATAAAATGTATTTCTATGATTCTAAGCGGAAGACCTTGTTGCCAGCTTTTTCCCAAAGAAGTTATTGGAGTGGAGGCTTTCTTAAAGGTATGAGATTGCGTGTAGAAAACGTGGGCCTAGCCGGGGTTGTTGTCCCCCCGTGGTCGGGACACTAATCGCCTCCTTCCCTCCCCCCACCGCCACAAAGTAAAAAAATAAAAAAAATAAAAAAAGACAAAAAAAAAAAGGAGAAAAAAAAAGAATAAAAAAAAAAAAAATAAAATTAAAGAAAAAATAAAGAAGAGACGACAGAGCAATAGAAAAAAACATAAAGAAAAAACCAAAAAAAAAAAAAAAAAAAAAAAAAAAAAACAAAAAAAAAAAGAAAAAAAGACCCCCCCCCCCCCCCCCCCCCCCATATTTTTTTTTGCCTGCTCAGGAACCCATGCTAAATGTTCAAGATCTCACGCAGATCCATTCGGAAATGAACCTGCCCATCCCGGACCCAATCCTCCTCACCAACAGCCACGATGGATTGGATGCAGTGAGTTGACCGTTCTTGGTTTGTTACTCTTGCCCGTGGTGTGTCACGTCTCGGTTGCTTTAGATGCTCCAGTAAAATCTGAATGGTCTTCTGCCCTTGTGTCCCCAATGCTGGGTGAAGGCCTCTTGTGATCTCCCGGGTACTGCGGTTACCAGCCTCTCATCTACTTGACTCCAACACAACGCCCTAATTCCATCCTCCCGTTTCCCCCCCCCCCTTTCGGTCGTCTTGGTCTTTTTGATTTCCCTTGGAATCCAGTTGAGCACCATCTCCGTCCAACGATGGTCATCTCCGTCCAACGATTGTCATCTCCACCCAACGATGGTCATTTCCACACACCCCCACACACACACTTTTAAATTCTCCTTTTTAGAAGATTACCGGCCATATTTACAAAGCGGTCTTCTGATTCTGGAAGATACCGTAGCCCTAGTCAAGTCGTTGGGCTGCAAGGCGTCGTCCGCCACCAGAAGCCGAAATGATGGGCTTGGGGATCTTGGCAGTTCCCTTCCCAGTGTAACTCTGCATTTCTTCCCATTGCAGCCAACTTTGAAGAAGAGAAAACTGGAAGACAGCAATGAGAATTGTCCAGGTGAGTCTCATTGCTTTATATGGGTTCCATGTATATGGATTTCAGGCAAAAGGTGCACTCATTTGCATGTCATTTCCCAGAATCCCTTGCTGCAGTGGGAGCACTGTATGATGGTGAAATGGTTGAAAGGCAGGGTTGCAGACCAGGCCTAGGACATCGAATGTGCTCACAGGTGATATTCTTTTATTGCTAATTGCTAACGCTGGAGGTTCTTGCACCTGTCACCCACCATAACGTAAAATGTGTGTATAATATATTATAGAATATTATATAGAGATATATATAGATATATATATAAGAAGATAGATGTCATATATATATATATATCTATTCCCAGGACAATCAACCCCAACTGATGCGGACCCCTCAAGGTCGAAACAGCTGTCTGGGGGTGGTTTTCTGGGTATGCCACCCCTAACCTGGCTGTGCTTCAAAGCTGTGACCATGCAGCAAGCTTAAGCAGTATAGGGAAACCATGTTAAAAATGGTATTGAGGCAAAAAGTGACACTGTGTGCTCATTTGCATGTCATTTCCCAGAATCCCTTGCTGCAGTGGAAGTGCTGTATGCTGGGTGATAATGGGGAAAGGACGGGGTTGCAGACCTGCCTAAGACATGCAGATGAGCATACAGCTATATTTGTGTGTGTATATATATATATATATATATATATATATATAATATATATATATATATTTTATATATATATATATATATATTTTATATATATATTTTATATATATATTTTATATATATATATTCCCAAATGTTTACGCTTGCAAGACATTGAAGTATAAATTAGACTGTAAATGTAGCCAGAATAATACTCTCGTGGTCCTTCTACTCCTAAATTCTCTCGGATCCGACCCCTTCCGGAGACGTCGTCGAAGAACCCTGAGTTGGGGGTGTCCCAATGTCATGGTTTCCATACACTTCTTCTTTTTTTGGGGGGGGGCAGGCACCAAAGTCTTTGTCATGCCCAGCGGGATGCTGAAGAGCAACGGACAACTGGTGGAAATCATTGAGAAGGTGAAGCCCGAGATAAGGATGCTCATTGAAAAATGCAACACGGTGAGTGTTTTCTGTGTGGGATCCATCGATGTGCAATCCCGAGTCTTGTCTTCCATATGCTGTGAAGCCTTCTCATTGGGCTGTGCAGTAGGTTTCACCGAGTTTATTTCCTTGCCCAACTGTTTTATAACTGGCTAAAGTACCCGGCTTCACACGGCTTGCCGTACTCTGGCGTCCTCTTTCTCCACGGCAAACCTGAACCGGTGAACCGATCAATGGGGGGGTGCCTCTTGACCCGATCAATAATTCCACCTTCCATTGAGTGAGGCTGCACCCCCCCAGTCACCGAGACTCCCACCCCCCAAATTATAGTGACATCCAGCCTATTCATTGACCCACTCTCTCAATGACCGTCCCACCTGTGACCCTCCTCTTCAGTGACGGCCCCTTTCACTCGCACCCCCTCCTCGGAAAGTGCCATCCCTCCACTGAGCGCCACTCGGCCTCACTCTCCCACCCTGACTCGGTGATAACTCCCAAACTGCAGCCTACGCGCTTCCATACCCCCCCCCCCCGATGAATGTCTGGAAGGCAGCCATCTCCGTGCAGCAACCAATCATCAACAACCCTCTCACTTGGCGGCATCACTGGACTCCAAATTACCTTAACTGAGACGCTTGGTATAGAAGGGGTGACCACTCCCGTCTCAATCCTGCTGGCCTCTTCTGTCAGCCCGATTCCCCCCCCCCC